>VUQS01014170.1:2812-16878 GCA_015108495.1 Heterochromis multidens
TTCTGAACATTAAAATAGGTCTCTGTTTAAAAAAAAAAAAAAAAAGTGCAGTACTGTAAGCACTGAGTCATTTTGGTCTTCGAAATAAATCATGTACCAACTTTAATTAATTTTACAGTGAATGCAACAAAGAATAATAATAATGCAATGAGTCATTAATGTTTTCCAATATTGACGTGGTTTTTGAAGCAATCAGATACAATGTCAGCGGTATTTTTACACTTGCTTCGCCTTTGTACTGTACTGTGAGTGTGCCATGTCTATGAATGATAATGGTATGCACTGCTTTTGTTGAGTAATAGCATACGTGTAGGTGTGGCCGCTTACCTGTAGCAGAAACAAGCTAAGCCAGCTGATTCAGCAGCACCTCTGTTTGTATGGATTCCTGTATTAACCCCTTTACTAGCACAGGCCTTTTTGACTTCCTTCATCATTTACTAAAGCTAGATGCATTCATTTGGTGAACACTGGTGTACTATAGAGAGCAGGTTTTAAAGGCTAGGTTCTTGCTGTCATTTCATTTGAATGTTTCCATGATAATTCACCACATGTCCTGGCTTTTTACGCTTTTATAATACCCTTAAACCCAGCCCAGGGTGTTAGACTCGCAGCTGTACATGATGTCAAAGTTGGGTACACTCCGCAAACAATTTGTTATCGTCACCTCCTCCTTACCTGTCAGTACCTCCGTGCTTATCTTATCCCAGCAGCCTGAACAGGAAATAAAGGGCTGGCCCTACAGACCGGCTTAGTGCTCATGAGTCTGTTAGTTTCACATCTGCAGGAGATTGTGAGTAAAAAAACATTCATGTTCTTACAGACTGTGTTGGGTGTGTGCTTATTGAACTCAACCACATTTGGGAAGGGTGCCCAATCTATTTGTGTGCCTCACATTTCCCACGTAACTGTGGATGAAACATTGGCGGGGCGGGGTGTGTCGGCTCTGCACATTTAATTCAGCCATCTGGGAGCAGCCCTCGGTTTCAGATCCATCAAAGGCGATTGTAAACGGCGTCAATGTGCTGTTTTTGGCTTGACAATTAAAGCTGCTGCTGGGAAAGAAAAGTGTGTGTGTGTATTTGTGATATCCAGTTGTAAAATGAGCTAGGAACTGAGAGACCACTTCTTGAACGGAGGGTGGTAAAATGTCTTAAAGCCTACAAAACAACTCCAGTTATGCTTGTTTTTCTACTGCTAGATATCACATGACTAGGATGACTGCACATCTATACAGATGAGCATTTGTTTCAGTCCATCTTAATTTCTGCTGGAGCTACACCCAATATTTGTTTGTTTGTTTTATTAGTCAAAAGTATAGCTATGGCACTCATCTGTCACCCTCTTTGTACTGTAGCCAAACACTGACCTCTTAATAATGTGCTCTATCAGAGGTGTCGATATGCTTTTAGGCAAACATCCATTTAGGAGGTTGTTGCTGCTTTCAGTGTAAAAGCACAAGAATTTTTTTTTTCTTTTCTCTCTACACATACACACACCATCCAGCTGTCAAAGAGCTCAACTGTCTTTGGAAACCAGCCGCTCTGAACTCACTCTCTAGTGTAACACAAGATTTATAGCCATGCCCTGCGATGGTGATTACAAACCCTCTATTCTTCCGTACCACCAGTGATACGTCTCACATTTGTCCGTTGCCATCTGTGCCCTTGCTTCACGTACTTGAGCCCTTCTTCTGTTGTCACTCCGCCTCTGTTAAGGGTGTGACAAGTGAGCAAGTGAGGTAATGTTTGTGGGCCCTTATTGCAGCGGGCCCGACTGAACCAGCCACATTTCACATCCTTTTGGAGAAAAGTTAAATATAGCAGTGCTGGAATCGGCATTTTCCTAATAGTTTAGTCAGGAGTTTGTGCTCGCCCTGATTTGGGGTTACTTTGTAGAAGGAAAACACTCCTCTCTCTGATTTATGGTAAGTAATTTAAAATGATTTCTGTTTGTGTTGTGGTTTGTTAAAGTGACAAATCCCTTACTGTTATCTAGTTTTCTAAATGATGTATTTAAGAAAAAAAAAATTGATTTATTTTGTCTAAATGATCTTTTGGGGCAAGTCATTCTTGTTTTTGTAGCGCCATGTGTTTTTAATTTGTCACTTTGTTTGATATTTATAACTTTATGGGAACTGAATCACATCTTTGTTGCCTTGTGGCTACTGATGAGTCACCTTTTGTGACTATTAATAGTTGTATCCATTAAAACGGATGCAAAGATACTGGACTTTGGTTCACTGTCTGTTTAGCTGTCTGAGATGCTGGTGAGGGTGCAAACAGAATATATGACTCGATTCACTCCAAGACGTTAAGGCACAAATTCCACTGTTCCCTCTTCTATTTTTACATGTTTTGTTGGGGAAACCAGACGTAGCCTTGCCCAGGATTTCTGACGAATAAGCTGTGATAATCACACATCTGTAGTTGGAAAAGGGAACACTTTTGTATCTGGAAAAAATCTTTGATCCTTTTTGTTAACCGCATTTTGTTTTCTCAACCCTCATGTTAGAGAGGAATGCCATCATACCAGTTTAGCCTTGGAGAGTGAGGGAGCTCACCTCTGTAAGTGGAGCTCGATCGGTCCAGGCCTCCTGCATTCCTTTGCAGCTACTGAACAGGAAGGGGGTGCTGACAGAAATTCCTTATTTTCAGTGCTTTTTTTTTTTCGCAATAGTTCCTTTGCCTCAGAGGAGGATGGGAACACAGTGATTTTTGTCAAGCAGAGTAGCCCTTAAGACTGATTCTCACTGACTTATAGTCGATGCGTGACTTGAGTCGTTAACCTTTGAACCAGACAAATCTGACGGGTCATGTTTCATTTGCTCTGGCTGTTTAAACAGATTTCCCATCTGGCCTTGCCCATGCCGTGCCAGTCACAAACATTTATCTAATGTTGGGTGGGTTTGAGCTGATGACTGACATATCAGCACACTGCAGTCTCTTTATATTGTCCTGCCACTCAGTGCTATGCCATTTTTTTTGTCTCAATGAAGCAACTATGGGTTTGAATGAGCAGAAACTGTAGACAAAGGTCAAACTTTTGGTACTCCTGTTCCAGTTTCCATTTGTTGCCTAAGTTGTATTGACCAATCCCTTTGAGTGGGATATGGGTGTGTGCAGGTAAACAGAAATGCCATGATAGAACCACCAGCTTTCACCTGACAATAACTCAAATTCATCAGGATTAGTAAAAAATGAACAGGATGTCCACTCTCTGGATATCTGATGGCGACGCCAGAAACCCCAGAATATTGGCCATCGTCCCAAGAGACTTTATGGTCCGCCTTGGTGTTCATTTGTGTTTGGCTACACAGAAAGAGGGGATTGTGGGAATTCAACCTATGGGGAGATCATAGAGACACACTTGCTTGCAGTTGACAGCCACAGTGCTGTCTGTAAATCGATTGATTTGAATGAAAAGTTACCTTGAACAGGTATGGGAGCGACAGCGTTCACCACAAAGAGGGATGTTAAAAGAAAATAGATAAAAGCACATGAGACAGTTTTCATTGCTCTTAGCACTCGTTTTCACTTTACCACAAAAAGTAATTTGTCTATTTTTGACTCCTGTCTTCTCTGTAGCAGCTGCTAAGCTAAAGGTCAACAGCAGAACAGAGAGAAAGAGTAGCCCACTTTGCTGGTTCACTATTTTTTTTTGTCACTGCTCCCTGTGACAGTACACAGCTATAACATGTAGATGTGTGCAGAACTCGGCACAGGAGAACCAACTTCAGTAGTAGCTGCTTAAGGCATTTGATGATAGGCTTTGGATTTCCAGATTGCACATTTGGTTGCTTTGATTGGTTGTAGGTCAGTTCAGTTAAGTGCAGAGGCATTTTGGTCTGCGCCAAGTGATAACGTCCTGCTGATTTCACATTTGCACATTTGTCTGGTTATTGAGTCTTTCCACATTAAAGCAAGTTTCTATGTAACCCTCACAGGGACTCACAAATAATCCAGATGTTATGATGAGACATAAAAATGGATGTGCAGTCTTAACAGCCTTTTATTGCAGCTATCAGTAAAAAGATTTAACTTGCTTTGATGATTGTAGTGTAAGCAAAAATAAAATAAAATAATTGAATTTTACAAGATGTGCTGTACAGTAAACTAATTCAAGATAAATCAAAAAAATCTTCCAAAGGCTGTTCAAATCTTGGCTCTTCTGGTAGTTTTGTTACAGTATGGGATTGCTTCTATACAATAAAACTAACAGGAAGTGACTTTGATTAAGGAAAAAGGAAAAGACCTAACAGTGGATGTGATCAGTGTGGGGGAGACAGGCAAATTAAGCTATTTTTGGACCTGACACAAAAGGAAAGGTTCACTATTTTGCTGTGTGTTCATGGCTGTCCTGACGCTGGTTGAATATACAGAAGGTTGCAGCAGTCTGGATAAGTTTTAGGGGAGTGATAAAGACGCTGTTTGCCTCACGTTGTTTTTTCTGTTGTTTTAAGATGCCGCTGATCACTCTGCTCTCTCCACAGTTACACCTTTCTCTGACTGACCACCTCAGGTCAATCTCAGAAAAATGTCTGCAAAGCTAACACAGGAAGAAAGGGAGGAGATAAGACAGATGTTTGAGAATTTTGGTGAGTAAAAGCCGTGTTACTGAGTAATAAAATATTTATGTAATATTTGTGGTTTGTTAAGCGTTTGGCTCGTAAATTTACATTAAATACATTAAGTTTAATTTGGTTTTGAAATTCCAGACATTTTGGATGCCAAAAGATGAAAATGTTTAACTACTATTATTATTAATGTTTTTGTTGTTGTTATTGTCACTGTTGTTACTGCTAGTTTTACCATATCTAATGGTTCTTCCTGTGTTTCTGTAGATAAAAACGGAGATGGGAATATCTGTAAACAAGAGCTTGGTGAACTCCTTAAAGAGATTGGCCATCCCCTACCAGGATTCAGGGTTCGAGAGCTCATCCAGAAACTCGATACGGACAATGACGAAAAGCTAAACTTTAAAGAGTTTCTCTCGGTGCGTTATAAGCAAGCCTGACGAGTTTTCACCTTCTGTTCCAAGTGTTTTTTGTTTTGTTTTTTTCTGTGAATTCGCCTCTGAAACGCCTCTACATGCTGCAAATGCACAAATATACACAACATACATACATATATACTGTAAGAATGTGGAAGTGATGGCATCAAAGTGAAGTAAGCTGAAGAAATGAAGAACTGGTTGAAAATATTTAACCTTAGTGTTGTGTTGCTATTGTGTTGTTGCGGTTACTTCTTTTGCCTACACTGGATAGGAAATGCACGCTCGCATCATGTGATCTTCTGCACGTAAAGAGTGCTGTGCTAGTTGCCCAGTAGCTCATTGTGGCCACACCAACAGCTGTGGAGCCCAGGTCACTGATGAAGCAGTGACTCTTTCCTCCATCTGCAGGAAGCATCACATATATTACCACTGAATACATATTGTCAAAGCAGCTTTGTTTGAGGCCTCTCATATGCTGTGATTTACTGATAAGGTACATTACATAGCAAGAATTGTCACCACATATTGCTCCCATTACTATTTTAAAATGTTTATATGTGGGTGTTAATGTGGAGCATAATAAGTGCTGTAGCTGTTACTGTTTTTAAACCCTAACCCAGTTGCTGTCATGAAACCATCAATCTGAGGTGTCCCTGGACCTTTTCTGTTAATCAGCACTGTTTTTTAAAGCCCTTTAATAATGTCAGAACCTCAGCTACTAGCCTAGATACTCACCATGTCTTCTTAGCCCTGTAGCTGGCAGGTTGGCTTTATGTTTTCATGCCAGTGAGGAGAAATTCCAGCAGCTCTCCTGTGTCTGCCGAGTGACCTGAGCTGCCGCGGTGGCTCACAGGAGCCCAAAAGACAAAGAGACAACAGTAACAGGAGAGAAGATGGTTGAGGCTTTTGCACAGAAGTATGACTTATTACAGATTGTTTCATTGATTAGTCTGCTGATTGCTTTTCAAAAAAGCTGAAATTTAAAAAAAAGTCCAATACCCTTCCAAATGACCTCTGATAAAAATAACATGACTGATCTGAACGTGATTTCTTAGTAGATTTGCTCGTATGTATATACAATAGTTTGATATACCTGTGTAATCAAATGTAATCCAAATGAACTGCTCTTTCACAAATTTCAGTTATTTGTCTGTAATGCTCAGTCAGTTTTTGTAGGTACTGGTTAGAGATGTTTTATTGAACAAATGTGCTATAATTGAAACATTAGCAGAGAGCTACCTTGAACAGAAGAATGCAGTTCTGGTAATTATTACTGATGCACAGTGAAATTTTAAAAAAAAGATGATTTTTGTCTTTAGAACTTTTTAAAGATTAGCCATTGCAATAAATCAGTTAATTCCAACAACACAATCACAAATCAAAGTGTCTATAAATCCAACGGGGACATTACATAATCCTACATAATTTCTAAGCCTTCTTTGCTTTTATTTTAGATTGTTGATGAACTGAAGGCCGGCCAGATATCCAAGTCTTTCCGCAAGGCCATCAACAGAAAGGAAGGCATCTTGGCTATTGGAGGGACGTCTGAGCTGTCAAGTGAAGGCACACAACATTCGTACTCTGGTATGTCCTGACCTCATGGGCATTGTCTGTTTTCTCTTCCTATTTGCTGCCAGTGTTTGTCATGAGCTGTTGACTTTGTACCCTCTGCAGTTCACTTGCATATGCTTAATTTAACACTGAAGTAATCTATATTGGACAAAGTGACCTAGTGAAATTAGTCCATATAAGCAGCCCAGTCGCATTATCTTTTTGGTGTTTGGATTTTAACTCTGCCTGTGTCTCTGTCTTTGTCTCTGTCCTTACAGAGGAGGAGCGATACGCCTTTGTGAACTGGATCAACACCGCTCTGGAAAAAGACCCCGACTGCCAACATGTTCTGCCCATGGATCCCAACACAGATGCTCTCTTCACGTGTCTTGGAGACGGTATCGTACTCTGGTGAGCGCTCCTGTTACTGTCCCTCACCTAGTTCTAACACTGCTTTAAAGGTTACTCATATTTGGCTGAATGGTTAAAAAAAAAAAAGGTTAAAGAAAAATGTGAGGTTTTTTTTATCAAAATATGGAGCTCTAAAGAGGTCGCATTATATGTTGAAGTAAATTCCCCCAAGTGTGTGTACTTTTACATACTGTATTTCAGCAGGCTTTACTGTATGACTTGGCTACTTTTAAAATCACAATTTGTGGTGCCGGTATAGCTCCCTGGGTTGAGCAGGTGACCCATATACCATAAGGCTAATGCAGAGGTCCCACTCTCCTGTCCCAGTAAGCCTTAACCCCCCCAACTTAAATTAAAATCCAAACCTTTCATTTGCATTTTTGTGGGCAGACCAACAACAAGCTTGTGTTTATTACATGCTGAATTATTTGATTTTGATCATTTACAATGAGCAAATAAAAATCCCATGAAGCATAAAGCAGTTTTACATTAACCTAAGTTTAGTCATTCATGAGACTGGCAGCTTGAGAGTGATATTCTGATTTCATGAGACTCAGTTGCCACTGTTGCACCTACATCTTTTGCTGTAATATGGATCTCGATTGAATGCCTGCTATTGATAATACACTAATCAGTTAAAAAGGAATTAATACTTTTTTTCAGCTATTTAGAGTATTTTTTACACCAATGACTCTACCTGTATTTGAGCAATATTGCAGTAAAGTAACAGTACTTCAAATTGAAAACACTGCTAATTAGGTTTCAGTGTAACATGATATTGTTAATAGTACTGTAATTTTGTCTTTAATCGTTAAATAGGACTAGATCAAGTTTATGTTGTGTTTACCACAAAATAAAGCAAGAATTCAGTAAACATCTTTGAATTTATTTACTCAGCACTGAGAATAAATGGTTGAAAAAAGTGTCACCAATTTATTCAAACTGTGCACTCAAATGTTATTAAACCCCTTTCCTACCCCTGCTCTAAAAGTTAGATATTTACCACAAAGTTGCTTAATGTTCACAAACACTGATGCTTTGCAAACAATAAACATTTGGATTTCTGTCTCCTTTAACAACAAGCATCAGACATCTAAAAAAATTTTATGTTTGGTTTTTGTACTCTTTGCACAGCAAAATGATCAACCTGTCAGTGCCCGACACGATTGATGAGAGGACCATAAATAAGAAGAAGCTGACACCTTTTACAACACAGGTCAGTCAGCTTTTTTATGATGGTGCTGTTTTTTATTTTATTTTCTCACGTTTATGCAAATGTTAAAAAAAAAAAAAAACTCTTAATTTGTAACTTACAGGAGAATCTTAACCTGGCCCTGAACTCTGCTTCAGCCATTGGGTGCCATGTGGTGAACATTGGTGCTTTAGACCTGAAAGAGGGGAAGCCCCATCTGGTGCTGGGCCTGCTGTGGCAGATCATCAAGATTGGTCTCTTTGCTGACATTGAGCTCAGCAGAAATGAAGGTACAGGGCTTTAAATAACATGTGTTTCAGTCCTGTTGTTCCTTGGTCTGTTTTCAAGCAGCTTAAGTGATGATTAATTCCCCTGAACAGCACTGGCGGCATTGCTGAGAGATGGAGAAACTCTGGAGGACCTGATGAAGCTGTCACCAGAAGAACTGCTGTTGCGCTGGGCAAACTTTCACCTGGAAAATGCTGGCCAAAAGAAGATCAACAACTTCAGCTCTGACATCAAAGTGAGTGTACTCACTGGCAGTGAATCCAGTTGGTGTATTTAAATGGTAGATGTAGATAAAGACTCTAAACAAAACTTTAGGACATAATATTACAGGTTTAATGTGGCTTTTAAGGTTCTTTACAGGGCTTTTAAAATCCATTTTTGACTTGTTTTTCACTCCAGTAATAGCTATGTCTACCAACACAGGCGTCTGTCAGCCCACCTGGACAGGTAGCACATGTTTGTGTTTGCACAAACTCACCCAAATATCCACTTAACTACTCCAAAAATAGGAATGAGTGGGTAGTGTCTCAGGCTTAGCTGTGTATGTGGGGATTAAGAAGAAGACACCATGTTTCTTTGGCAACATGCATTTTAGTAAGGAGGTTCAGGTGAAGGACACTACTCATTATGTCAGATGTACAGCATTTCTTAACTTTTATTACACAGGAACTTTACACTTTATAGGCGAGTCCATTATTTCAATATTTAGCAATGCCATTCTCTAAAATATACTTTTGTTCAGTGTTTGTTCCTGTTGAAGTTGTTCTCAAGCTGTGTCAAGTTTATCATCACCTTTCTCAGTGTGCAGCAGCCTTTAATGAGACTAAAATTACTGTGGATTTTCTTGTTTGTCCAATAGCAGCAACCTAAACTTTGTGTGTTTGCTTATTTTTATTCAGGACTCCAGAGCCTATTTCCACCTTCTGAATCAAATCTCTCCAAAAGGCACAGAAGAAGATAAGCCACGCATAGACATCAACATGGCAGGCATCAATGTAAGCCCTTTGACAGTCAGCGCTCACAGCTGAGCATCTCCACCACATGGCAGCAGCTGTACAGTGCATCTGACCCGAGCATGTGTTTGTGATTTGTGTTGTTCAGGAGAAAGATGACATGAAGAGGGCGGAGGCCATGCTGCAGCAGGCTGACAGGCTTGGCTGTCGGCAGTTTGTCACCCCAGCTGACGTTATTAGTGGAAACCCCAAACTCAACCTTGCCTTCGTGGCCAATCTGTTTAATAAATATCCAGCACTGACCAAGCCTGAGAATGAGGATATTGACTGGGGACTGTTGGAAGGTGGGTATACTGAGAAATTCTGAATTGGTACTCAAATGTAGGCTAAGTTGGAAGAGTCCCCAGTGGTCTTTGTCTTAGAATCCATGAAACTTTATAAAACTGTAACATTTCTCTGTAACATTATTTATTAAAAAAAAAAAAGTTTGGAAAAAAGCAGAGATAGAAATCTAACATGAGAAATCACCAGAAATAATAAAAAATCTGTCACTGCTTCAAAGAATCTAGCTGACAAAATGGGTATTTATATTTCTCCAGATAGTCAGAGCATCTGCCTAATGCAAACCTGCTCTGAACATATAGCTAACAAATAACAACTAAATGGCTTACTGTAGCATAGAAATAAGTTTCAATATGACAACAAGTCCCTCCTGGCTTTGGTACCTACTGGTACTGGCAAAAATATTTACTGTTCAGTTGCATAGTTACATACATTCACCATTAAGTCCCTTAAGACTCACAATCCTGTGCTGTCCAGGTGAGACGAGAGAAGAGAGGACGTTCCGAAACTGGATGAATTCCCTGGGAGTGAATCCACATGTGAATCATCTGTATGCGTAAGTACTTCCAAGTTTATCTCACTCCTGGCATCTGGAAAAAAAAGTTCAGTGTGATCTAGTATTGTTCTTTTTGTTTTATTTAATGTTTATGATTATTAATCATAGTGTTCACTATTCTTATAGAGACCTACAGGATGCCATGGTCATCCTTCAGCTCTATGAGAAGATTAAAGTGCCGGTTGACTGGAACAACAAGGTCAACAAGCCGCCATACCCCAAACTGGGAACCAACATGAAAAAGGTAGATCTAATTATCTAATTCCTTTGAATTCAAGAATAAACGTGTTGGCTTTTTCCTAATAACTGTTTTTATATTTTATTTCCCAGCTGGAGAATTGTAACTATGCAGTGGAACTGGGCAAAACAGCCAAGTTCTCCCTTGTTGGCATCGGCGGGCAGGACCTAAATGATGGCAATGCTACCTTGACTCTGGCACTGGTGTGGCAGCTGATGAGAAGGTAAAAAAAAAAAGTAACTGTATCATTTCAGGAATAGAAATAGAAACTTCCTTTTTCCCTTCACTTCCCCCTTTGTAGTCAACATGAAAAGAGAGGTTTACAGCCTGGTGTGCTGAGCATACAAAGAGACACTAACTAAATTTGGCTGGCTAAAAATTCTCTGTGTCTAGCTGACTGTCAGAAAGTAAATGTTAGCTATATTATCAGGCTGCTGTGATGTTTAGGCACTTAGGCAAATATAAAAAAAACTCACAATTTTCTGAATTATTCGCATTCTGCCATAACACAAATTGCACACTAATGGCGCACTGTCTCCAAAAGATCTGTTTTTAAATCTTAAGTGGCATCAACAACTTTTGTACATCACATGTAGTACATTAATTAACTAATGAAACCGAGGTTTACTGAACACATTTTATGTATCATGATATTTAAAGGGGACCTATTATGCTCATTTACAGCGTCATATTTCTGATGAATTTCATAGATCTGAATAATTCACCATTCAAAAAAATCTTATGTATGAAACAAGATGTTTAAACTGCTTTTCCTTCCTCTTAAGGCCCCAGTCACACAGACCTAGTGACCAGTTGGCAACCACCTGGCAACCATCGGTTGCTAGGGAAAAATTAGTATTCTGTTACCGGTTGCGAGTGGTTGCAGTCACTGTGAAATTGATTGCTAAGCCCTAGTCATACAGGCCTAAAAACTGGTCACTGAGCCCATGGTAACCATCAGTTGCTAAGGAAAAATGCTCATTCCACAACTGGTTGGTGAGTGGTTGCTGCAGGTTGCTTGCTGTTTCTAGATGAAGTTGGTCACAAAGATGTATACAGTGCTGCAGAGATATCTCCTTAGGATTGCTTTGATTGCTGCAGTTGCCTGTACTTTGTATAGAAGATGTCGATTTGTCTGTAAACACTGTAAACACAACTACTTGCTAAGTGGTTGTGAAAGTGCGGAAACCGGAAAAAGAGACAGTTTGCCTTCAAAGTAAGAAGGCAAACTGTCTTCAAAGTAAGAGTTGCACCTTTTGAAACTTTTGAAACTTTCAGCGGTAAGGTGAGCGTTCTCTGGTTTAACGGTGTCTGGTTTGCGTTGCGCTTTTTCAAGTTTCAGTACCGCTCAGTGTTTAGCTGGCAAATGTTTGCAGACAAGTTGGTGTCTTCCATGCAAACTATGGGCAACCAAAACAATCTGCTAGCAACCAGAGCAAATCACAAAGAGGTTTTTGGTGCAGCACCCTCTTTGTGACCGAATTCACTCGGTGATAGCCAGAAACCACTTGGAAACCAGTCAGGGAATACAGTTTTTCCCTAGTGACTGGAGGCTGCCAGGGGTTCGCCGACTGGTCCCTAGGCCTGTGTGACTGAGGCTTAAGAAAACTTTTTTTCTGATTGACTATCCTTCATATTCAAAAGGTTTGAACAACAGATGGCCGGGGCTTTTGTGCTCCAGAGTAGAAAAAATTGTCTAAAACCGAGCAATTAAGAAGTTTTAAGCCTGAGGTTTTGGCTCACAGGAGATTACTTTTATATATATGTTGATCGCATTATTTGAAACTTTGGCTGTGTTTAATATGGGCATCCACCATAGTAAGAGTTAAATATATGATAGAAAATAAGGAAAATAGTGTAATGGGTCCACAAACAAATGAAGGAGTTAATGAGCTTGTATTGTATCGAACTGTCTTCATTTTCAGATTCATTTTGATAGTGCTCTTTATTTACTGTAAATTACTTTAAACTGTTTCCACTGTGGAGAGTTGGTAGTTGTAGTTGGCAACCTCCACACACAGTGGTGTGTGTGCGCGCATGCATTCCTCATATTTGGGATTTCATTTCCATAGCAGGGTCCAGAGTTAAAGTTTCTTCACTGATGTTTTTGCCTTTGGTCTGTGAGTTAAAAACTAGAGTTCCATGATAAACATGCTGCCTCTCCACTCTTTCAGATATACGCTGAATGTACTGGAGGACCTTGGTGATGGAGAGAAAGTAAATGATGACATCATTGTACGCTGGGTGAACAAAACATTGGCAGAAGCTGGAAAGTCGGCCAAGATTTCAAGTTTTAAGGTAAAGCAGCATTGGAGAAATCTCTACATATGTAAACCATTCCTCAACAGCAAGTGGAGTAGATGTAGTCATATAGTTTAGATGGGGAGGGGTTGGGTCTCATTTTACTGAGACAGCTCCACGTGTGTGTTGGAGCCCTAATCTATGTGTTATGCGGTGATCAGGACAAGGAGATCAGCAGCAGTTTGGCAGTACTGGAGCTCATAGACGCCATCCAGCCTGGCAGCATTGACTACGATCTGATCAAAACTGGCAAGCTCTCTGAAGACGACAAGCTGGAGAATGCCAAGTAAGGACAAAAAGAAAGCAAAGCAGCTTTCTGACCATATATTGATAAGTAGGGGTGACCAGTTTTATACAACTTACAATGTCTGTGTCCTCCCTAGATATGCCATCTCAATGGCGAGGAAGATTGGAGCCCGTGTCTATGCTCTCCCAGAAGACCTTGTGGAGGTTAAGCCCAAAATGGTGATGACGGTCTTTGCCTGCTTGATGGGTCGGGGGATGAAACGAGTCTAACTAGCTGGAATCAGTGTGACAATTACTCATACCCACAGGCCATTAGCATTTTGAGAGAGCTGCCCCATCTGAAGGAATTAAGTTTTTTTGTGTTTGTATGTCAGAATCATACATTTGCATGTATCCCTGCCTCTGAAGAATAATGTGCTTTCCTCTTATTTAAAGTGAGGCTGCAATACTAAAATTTCTAAAGACTTTCATTATCTTTACAGTTTCAGTATGCAGAACTCTTAATGTGTAAGAATGCTGTTGTGTTTTTTGGTTTTTTTTGGTTTTTTTAAAGCGAGTGTGCCTATTTTCCACTGCAAGGTTGTTTACATATTTTTACTCAGCTTGATAAGTAAATTATAACCTTGAGTAAGCAAAACGCATTCCAAAATACCATAGTTATGAATAAATGCTTGGTAAATGTTTGGGAAGGGGTAGGAAAAAAAGAGAGGGGAGGTATTTAGATGGGGCACATGTCAAAAAACACATTTCCTCTCACTTGATGAAGTAAAACCATGGCCTTAATTGGCATCCCATAACTGGCAACATATACAGAAGCCATAAGGTTGGATCATAGTAATGACCATGATGATGTGCTATCTGTATTCTTGTACTCGTCATTTGTTTGTTTATTGGGATCATTATGCGATGTAAATGCTGTTCTTTGGGTGTTTCTGGTCTTCGTTGTATTGGGTTTCTGTTTTTTGTTTTTTTGTTTTTTTTTTTGTTTTTTTTTTA
>VUQS01014174.1:2869-14981 GCA_015108495.1 Heterochromis multidens
CACCTCCTCCTCCTCTTCTGCTTCCTCCTCTCCTTCCCTCCTTCCCAACAGCCTTCCAAATCCATCCTCCTCCTCTTCCTCCTCCTCTTCCAGCTTTAGAGTGGTACCTTGGACAATCACTGCAATGACGAGCCCTCTCAGCCAGTCTTTGGATGCCAGCACAGCCCCCGACTCACAGAAACGAGTCGGTAGACCCCGCTGTCACCCTTCGCCTCATCCCAGAAAGCACTCTTTAGATTTCCACCTTCGTCCTGTAGCAATACCTCCCAGTGATAACATGCACTCCAATATTCATCCAAGCATGCACTCATCCACCACAAGTGGTTACCAGATACCCCGTCCAGTATCCACTCCGCAACCACCTCCCCCTCGCCGCCCATCTTCTACCCCCAGCGTGGACTCTCTAATCCAAGCAGAGCTTCATGCCTCCACCCCAACTCCTCCTCCACGCCCACCAAAACCTCCTGGCATTGCAGCCCAAGGAGAAAGCTCAAAGCCTGCCACACTCCCCCGAACTGCCTCAGAGCCAGAGAGGAGGGATGGCTGTGTGGATGGAGGAGGACATCTGTTGAGGAGCAACACTGTCACTACACCAGGATGCATACAAACAAGTAAGGAGACAATACTGTCCTGACACTGATAATTTAAACAAATAACCCTCTAGATTTCAATGCCAAAAATCACATTTCATTCATTTAAGTTTTATTTTTCACACATTTAACAAACCAGATTTAAGAAGTTCATTAAGGAGCCTTTGAGGTGCCAGTAGATGCATTTTATTGCCTCTTGATTAGAGTCAATACAAAAGATACCTGAATATGAATATGCAGAATCTGTGAAGAACAGACAAGAAGATGTTTCTTTCTGTTTGTAGTCTGAGTGCCACTGAACAATCATGTTTGAACAGGCATTGATTACATGCAGGTAAGTCATCTTTGTGGAGAGCCAAAGAGAGATTGCATATGGTAAAATGAAACCAGCTGCAATGTGAACATTTGTTTTCTTAAATTTATCTGCAGTCGTATATAGTGACCAGCAGAAGCCTTGAACTAGTTACCTGTTATCTGGTATCCACATATTCTGGCTACACCAAAAGCCCTGAAAAATTGGCCATTGTCCCCAAAGTCAACCTTCTGGTTATTCAAGGTCTTGAATAATCAGGCCCCATCTTATCTTAAGGACCTCATAGTACCATATCACCCCAATAGAGCACTTTGCTCTCAGACTGCTGGCTTACTTGTGGTTCCTAGGATATTTAAAGGAGAATGGGAGGCAGAGACTTCAGCTTTCAGGCCCCTCTTCTGTGGAACCAGCTCCCAGTTTGGATTCAGGAGACAGACACCCTCTCTACTTTTAAGATTAGGCTTAAAACTTTCCTTTTTGATAAAGCTTGTAGTTAGGGCTGGATCAGGTGACCCTGAATCCTCCCTTAGTTACGCTGCAATAGGCCTAGGCTGCTGGGGGTTTCCCATGATACACTGAGCATTTCTCCTTCTCTCACCTCTGTTCACTCACCATGTGTTTATACACCACTCTGCATTCAATCATGAGTTATTATTAATCGCTGGCTCTCTTTCCCAGCATGTCTTTGTCTTCCTCTCCTCACCCCCAACCCGTCGCTGCAGATGGCTGCCCCTCCCTGAGCCTGGTTCTGTTGGAAGTTTCTTCCTGTTAAAAGGGAGTTTTTCCTTCCCACTGTCGCCAAGTGCTTGCTCACAGGGGGTCGTCTGATTGTTGGGGTTTGCTCTGTATTGTTGTAGGGTCTTGACCTTACAATATAAAGCTTCTTGAGGGGGCTGTTGCTGTGATTTGGCGCTAAATAAAATTTAATTTAATTGGATAGAACCAGGCTAGTTGTTTTTGCCATTTTATAGTATTTGTGCTAAGCCAATCTGTAAGCTCTAGCTGTAGCTCAGTATTTACAGTACCAAATTAAAAGTGGTATTGATCTTCTTGTGCAGCTATTTGGAAGGAGGTGTAAGGCGTAAATTTATTTGCCAAATGCTTTACTATGTTTGCCATGTTTTGTGGATATTTACCAGTTGTATGTAACTTAGACTGCAATTTGAAGCAGGGCAGGTTTTGCACAGCAGGTTCATTAAAATGTTATTGCTGCTGCAGGAAACCTATGAGATAAAAGAGACTTTCTGAATCTGGAGGCTGACTGGGTTGGATGATCTCCACGGATTCTTCAGTCCAAAGGGATCCTTTTGTTTTATTACAATTAGTTCTTACATTAATTGCTATTATGAAAAAGTGTAGTAATCCAGGTTTCATGATATTTTATTTTGCTCTCTATGTTGCTGCTTTTCCTCAAAATTTAAGACTTTTAAACACTGAAAAATCCATCAGGTCAATTAAATGTGTTGGTCCAAAGAAAGATGTACATAGCTACTGTGATGTTACCCCTAGGGTTTGCTGGATGTGTGTAGGTGAGATAGGTAGGTGAGGTGTAGATATGACTGAAAAACTAAGGGAGACTGCACATTTGTAATTCCCTGCTTGTTTTTGTCTACTTCATGCTAAAATGATCATAAGTTAAAAAATAAATAATATGCTGTATTCAGTGAGACGTAAATGTATAGATGGAGACCTGAAGTCATAGTTCAAGAGAGAAGTCAAGCTGTTTTACCAAAACTACCTTGCTGGTTATTATTGATATTACTTTTCAGACCAGAAGACAATGTGCATGTTCTATATGTATTCTATTCACATAGCACATCTTTTTTTGTGTGTATTAATCTCTTCTAATAAACCAACCAATAATATTTTTACTGTTTTATGTTTGTCCTCAATGTAATCATCAAAGTCTCAGATTTGAAATAATAAATACACAAAAGGTGCAAACTAATGCAAACTTCCAGAGCTGATCACATAAGAACACCTTCTGGTGCCAGCTGTGGTTACTCAGTAATATTCTATTATAGAAAAGTTCATGCACATGAATATTGTAGTCAGTTCAATGCTAAATCGTTTTAGGAGGCTGCAATCATGGTTTGCCATCAGATTTTTAAACCTTGTACCTGAGGGGAGATTATGCAGAGCTAAGAGGCTTTGTTGTGCAGAGCTAGCAGTTCTGAGGGATTATATCCTTACAGCTGAAGCTGTTTGTGCGTGTTTGCTCCAGAATTTGGTTCATTAATAAGACGTGAACTTTGCCCAACAACGACACAAGAAGATTTCTTTTGTTTGTTATTTGTTTTGGGGTTTTTTTGTTTTTTTTAGCCACGTCTCTCTTTCCAGTGTCCGGTTCTCCAAACTTTCCATGGTGGAGAAACAGCTGCTTAAGAGTATATCTGAGACAGACGTCTCTATGTTCGTGCAGGCTCAGACTTGATGTTTTGTGCACTTTGGTTGTGCCACCCGGTTACCCTCCCTGTCTATTCAATTCAGATCTGGTCAGACCCATTATACAATTATTGCTTGTGTGAGGTAAATGCATGTCAACAGAAGTGTATTAAGTTGTTGGCAGTTTACTGGAAGAGCTTTGCCAAGAGTTTAGTGAGAAGGTCTTTTTCAGTTTCACATCTGTGGACAACAAACAAAACAGCAAAAATAAATAAATAAATAAATAAATAATAAACCAAAACAAGTTTATACTTTCTGTTTCAGGTAGTGAATCTTTTTACATCCCTCGGTCTTTGTCTGACAGAGCAAGTATGTTTGAGTTCAGCGAGAGCTTCAACAGTTATTTCGTAAGTTGAAATCTCTAATGTACTGAGAATAAAATTAACTAAATGTTAACTTTCAATGATTATTCTATATGTTATCTCTTCCTGTTTTATTATGTATTTTTTTTTAGCATTTTAAAACAAAAATCACTTTGAAGATCACTTAAACTGATCTTTCTCTCTCAGTTTAATAAAGGCATGGTCCCTCTGGGTAGTGTCTGTTCTGAAGATGATGATGTGGATGAAAACTATGTTCCCATGAGCGCTGCCACCACCGAGCCACCAGTTGCACCCAGGTGTGTAAGAACTGCATGCAAAATAAAGATTGCTTTCTTGAACTGAAGAAGCTGTTTTGGCTTATGTCTCTTTAAGGCACCCCTGCGTGAAAGCCCACTTTTTTTCTGATTGGCTGCCCCTTGCTTGCCTTCACAAATAGAGTAAACATAGAGGCTGGCTTTGCCTGACATGACCATATAAAGAAATCCATAATCCTAACATCAGTTCTGAAGAAACTAATTAAACCTAATCTAATCTAATCTAATCTAATTAATTTTAATAGCACTCCAGTTTACACACAGTCATACACAACCTTTTCACCTCATACATGCACACAGGTACCACATACAACAGAAAGATGTACATAGCTACTGCTACAACATATCACTTCCAACACTGACGAGTGGGGGAGGGGAGTGGGCAGGTCTTTCTACACCCCTGTTTGCTGCACCTTACCTGGTGCGGGGGTCGGCAGTTGGTTCGGGGGCCGGGCTGGCTGCATCCCGAGGTCCAAAAACACACCCACTGATAAAATGCCACCCCCTCATGGTCGTATAAATTTAGTTCAAATTTGCAGAGGGTTGTTACAAAAAGCACCTTTAATCTTTCACCAAAACACAATATGACATTACCTTGCATGTACATAAGTAGTTGAGAAGCCTAAACCTAATGTCAACCAATGCAGTGCCATTATTTGTTTAGACTTCCATTAAACTCTATCAGGAAACAGAAAACTTGGGACATTATAGTCCTTTGAAGGGAAATTACAGTTCTGTAATGTTCATTTCTTGTTTCTTTCTTTCTTGTTCCAGAGTGCCTCCACCCTCAGACCCCTGTGCCCAGCTCCAAGATGGCAACTATGTCCCCATGACCCCTCTGACATCTTCAATATCCACTCACCCCACCACTGCCATGAGTGACATGGCATCTCTCGGGAGGCAAGTGCCTCCACCTGCACACATGGGTTTCCGTAACTCCCCACTGACTCCCGTTGCTCCTCTCACTCCACCGCTCAGGAGAAATACCATGAACACTACAGCTGGAGGTGAACAAGAAGCCATGCCCCCTCCGATCCACCGCAACCTGAAACCACAACGGAGAGGTTAGAGGGAACTTAGTGAAAAATTAAGCTTGATTTTATATTTAATACCATCCTTACTGTGAGAGCTGGAAGCTGTAACAGAGCCTTGATGGGAAACAAAACTCTTCACATTAAATTAAATCATGTAACTTTTTCTTTTCAAAACTTTATTGTATTTTCAAGAGTTTTAGTGAGTGTTTTGTAAAATTCACCTGAATAACCACAAGCATCTTTCTAAGGAATCTGAGAATTAAAAGAGATTAAAAGCCAGACTCTGTCTGTTCATAGTAATTGTTAGTTGTAGCATCAGTTGAGTTGTTGTTGTACCACAGGCTGGTTAATGCCATCTGTTTTGTGGTGTTGTGTGTCTCTGCAGGGGTTTGTGCCAATCAGCCTGCGGAAAGACTGACTGCTGCAGAGCCAACAAATAAAACAAGAGGTACAAACTATAGCACAAATTAACATCAACATTTACAGCTTTTCAGTCTTCTCTTGATATTTAAGTCAATAGTAAGCTGATGAAATATTGTGGTTGAAAAAAATTCATTATTTTGCCAAATATTAAAAGTTCTAGATATGAAATATTAACTAATAATGAAGCTATTGCCTCTTTTCCACTAATACCTACTCGGCTCAACTTGACGCGACTCGACTCGCCTCAGCTTTGGTAGTTTTCCATTACAATGGAGTACCACAGTACTCCATTGTAATTGTAATCAACCCCACCCACCCATCAGTGTGGGTGGGGTTGTTATAGCAACGCGTCCCGAAAGTCCCATGTCTTCATTTATATGTGACACAAACACACAACAATAGAGGACATCGAGGCGATGGTGTACCTGCAACTCGGTCGATTACTTTTTGTTAAACTCAGGGTAAAAGAAGAGAGCCAGAGAAGGCTGCGGGCAGCGAGATGAAACATGGTGGTGTTTGTGTATAGCCACTTCTTGGTTGCCGGGTTTCAAAAATGGCGGGTTTGAATCGTGAAGGAGTCGCTCTAATGACTCATCCAGTGACGTCCCTCCCTGGCCAATTAGTGACACGCAGTCCATTGATGTCACATTTTGGGATCGCCTCGGATCACTTGGTACCTGCTTGGTCGGAACCCCAACCAAGCAGGTACTAAAAAAGTACCTGGTACCAGGTACTACCACCTAATGGAAAAGCCCTAAAACCGAGCTGAGTTAAGTCGAGTCGAGCTGAGCTGAGCTGAGTAGGTACTAGTGGAAAAGGGCTATAAAAGTCAGCATTTTTAATATGTCCATCCAATGAAGGAATCAGCTACCAGTCCAGGAGAGGTGGAAGAATTAAAAGGAGCTGTACAAAACAATTACAAATAAAAGTCCTGCTTTTAAAATTGTAAGCTCTTTTCAAATATTAACTCTGGAAGGTCCAAGTGCCCAAAGTTTCACACATCAACAGATGGTCTAATTCAAATGTTCTCACTAATGCAAATACCTAAAGCATTCTTGCCTTTCATGTGGGTGAGAGAGTTGCATAGGTTTAGATTTCAAGAGGAAATACACAAGGCACCCACTTACTCAGTGTGAATTCACCAGACAGTTGCTTGTGCTATTCTCACATAAGTGAAATTGGACATTGCAGGCACTGCCCGACAGGGAGATTAAAAGCTGTTAAAGACCGAAGGTAAAGATCCAATGGGTTCTCACATGCAGCTCCATTACTTTATGTCTAAAACAGTTCAGACCTGCAGTGCATGTGTGAAAACATTTATAGACAAAAGACCAAAATCACCTTTCTTAAATTATTTATAACTAGATTATTTATAATGCATTAACATTTACAAAAGGGCAGAGCATAAAAATAAGAAGCTCCAATGTCAGTTTGCTGTATCCTGACAATGGCAACTGTAAACTGACCAAAAAAGAACTCAACACACTCGGAAAAATGCAAGTACCCATTTCAGTTCCCTTTTGGAGGCAACAGAGCCATGGAAAATGAAAAGTTAACACCATAAATGATTCATTTATTTATCTCAAATGAAAATTTATGAGAACAATAAACAATCTTTTTGGAAGAAAAAAATTGTTTTTCAGTTAACCTAAAAACCAAATGACAATACTTGGTTCCACATTTTGTTCAGTGCAATTATTGCATGTTTTATGTAAAATATTCATCTTCAAAGTGGTAGCTTTTAAGTGTAGCTGTCAAGTGTAGATACAAGTGTATCTACAATCCAGCAGAAAATTTTTTTTTAAAAATTGCCAAATGGGTCGATTTAAACCTGAACCAGCTGAAGTGGATGAATCCACTAAAGCAGGTAAATAAAGGAAAATGTTTGAAGCGTAGAAGCTTGGTGTTGTCATGAAAAAGATACTTGTGAAAGGGGCTTTTCCATCAGGGCTTCTTGTAGTTACTTCCCACTGCATGATTCCTCTTTTTACTTCTTCTCATGTTGTCTTGTTCTGTAAAACACTGTTGTTTGTACAGACAGAAAAAAAGGTTGGTTTTTTTTTGTTTTTTTTTTTTTAAATCTGTGGTTTCGAGATAAAACACAATCACTTCTATAATGAAACAGTTTTCAAACCAGTTAAACTCTGACACAAGACTGTTTCTGTTCCTGAAACAGCTGGCTGCCCCACCTCCCCAAATCTGTCATTTCTCTCTTGATCCGCTTCAGCCTTTGTTAGTTTTAATTATTTACCAGCTCCCACTTTGCTCAACAAGACTGCAGTACAAGAGCACGACAGCCACACTCTAAGACACAGCGACACATATGGGGGCTGCAGCTTATAGAAATGTTCACATTAAATATTAAAAGGTTCACAGTCAAGAAGCTTTTTATGGACACGCAAAAAAAAAAAAAAAACTGATTTTACTTCCTACAAAAACTTTATTCTATTTTTACTTGAAATTTTGCAGTATACAATAAACAATAAGAGCCAATATAAAGTCATATAAGGACATTTTGGCACCATTTACAATTTTCTTAAAGTGTGTTTAGGACTTTTGTTTGGACTTGGTGTCATATATGTGTGGCTGCTGGCTAGATCACAAATTACATGTCAATCTGTCTGTTTTTTTCTCAGCATGCAGGTCTGTGTCAGCCTGCTTTCAGTCCAGAAGGTGGCAGCAACTTACACAATATGAAGAAAAAAAAAAAACTCCATCACTACAACAATGATATAATGAAGTGCAAATTTTCACCCAATTCAGTCCTCACTTTAGCAGCTGAACTGAAAAAAAGGGGTTTTAAATAAGCCATGTTCTCATCAAAACAAGCAGCTCCTTTTTACATTAAACCTTAAATTATTTCAAATAGTAATAAGTAAAAAATGACCTTTCTTCTCTCTCCCAGTAAAACCAGCTCCTCTGGACATCTCTACATTTCAGCAGGACTGGCAGGAAGTCCCCCCTCCAGTGCGCTCGCCCGTCACCCGAACCTTCACCCGGGGGTATGTTTGTGTGCGTGACATGAGCAATTTAAATGCAGTGTGAAGAGAAAACTGCAGAACACAAAATATGAACTGTCTGGATTCTGGAAAACTTTCAGAGAAAGAAAGGAAGGTTGTGTTAATGTCTGAGCTGTGTTGCACTCTGCTACCATCTTGTGGTGGAGGAGGGCTACTACAAGTAAATGTTCCTTATCTTACAACAGCCAGATGTCGTAATTTAAGCCAATGAAAAAGAGACTTGAGTAGAATCAGTAAAGATGAGAAGTAAGTAGTTACTTTGTAATAAAAACTACAAAGTAAAACTATAATGAAATGAATGAAATCCCTATACAAGCAGCTACACTGACTACACTGAGTTTTTTCTATTAATCAACCAGCAGTAAGTATTGATTGATTTGTCTGATGAACAATCTAAAATCAAACAAAATTTAGAGGCAGTTTTGCTTAAAAGCAAAACTAATCAATCACAAATTCAAGATGAACTTTATTTTTGTGTGTGTGACAGACCTTCCAGTCGTCGGACAGTCAGGCCGAGCTCTGCTCACAGCTCTTCACCATCCTCAGATTCTGATGACCCAGATGACAGCTACGTGGCAATGATGACCTCTAGCCTCAGTTTCAGTGCTGGCGAGCCGGTAAAACACACATTTCCTTCACTACTTCCCTCCCATCTCCCTTCTTCTTCTACTAGGCCAAATAATGTTTGTTTTCTTTTCCCCTTTCTTCTTCTCCTTCCTTCTTTGCTTCTCTCCTCTCATTCATCATCTTTACTTTTATTCTTCCTAAGTTGAAAACATTTAACATTTTAGTCTTTTTATTTGGGGCTGTGTTTTGCTTCTTTCTCTGAAATATATTCTAATATCTCATTGTGATCAAGAGGAACATTCCTGGTACCTTCCCTCCCTCCATCCTTTCTCAACATTTCTTTTTTTAAATTATCTTCGTTACTAAATTCTGGTCGTTTCTGTTTACAGTCTCTGAGACTTATGATGCACCGTGCTTCAGAGGGCGGAGTCAGCAGCCCTTTGCTACGACGAGCCAGAGGTGACAAACAGGTGGAGTACCTGGACCTTGATCTCCACACTGGACAATCAACACCAACAAGACAGGTAAAACGTCTCGCTCACTCAAATTGAATCCAAATTATTATTATTATTATTATTTTTACTGTTATCCTCTATTTTGTGTGTGCCTGCTTTAATATTTATCATTTGTCAACAGAGATAGAAATAATACATTTTGTCAGGTGGCAATTTTGTTTGACCACTAAAGGGCGCTATGGCACTATTCTCTTTCCATTATATCTTGTGTACACAGATTTTTTTTTCTTGTAGTAAATCAATACATAGAAACAAACAAATATATAAATGTTTCTTTATGTGTGTCCGTGCAACCAGAAACGCTGCACTGGAGAAGGTGTAACTGGTGGCGGTGAGCATGCTGGAGAAGGCGAGGAGCATGCACGAGGCCAGCGTACACGTGTGGACTATGCAGTGGTGGACCCCAAAAGGACCAAAGCTCTGAGGAACACGCGAGAAGCACGGCATGCTGGGAGGATGTCTACGGAGAAGAATAAATTATGAAAAAGGCACAACCACACACTGAAACATTCTCACAGTTCAAAAATGCTTCTTAACCAGGAAAAGAATAAATACAACTCAAATTGATCCAATCGTTGGACCAAATGACTGTCAATGTTATAATCTTACAATCATTACTTTGTTGCATATTAAGTATTCACTTAGGAAAGTATTTACATCCTAAAACTGTTTGGCTGATCTGTTAAACTGAGCTTAGGGCATGGGGAAACTCAGCCTACAATCCCAGTACATCAGCTGATATACATCCAACTGGTAAACATCTTATAGGGCATACATTTAAGTTGCTGCACAGCTGCAAGACACTTTGCAAACTCAGCACCTCATTTTCATGCTGTGTCTGACTTAATCAATGTAAAATCTGTTGTGATGAGCATCTGTTCTGTTTTCTACTGGGGGTCACTACTGATAGAAATTATTTTTATTTAATTTTTTTTATTAAAGTGTTCCTGCCCTTGGGGATAATTTTAAACTACAGGTTAATACATTTTTAGTAAATGCTTCAGGGTGGTGTACAGTACATTGTGTTGAACTGTCAAAATGTTATCAGAATCTGCCACTCTATAAAGTGTTTTTAATAGATTTTGGACAATAAAAGGAGCAGGGAGGAGTAAGAGAGGAGAAAAGCTTTCTGAGTAAATGTACTTCTTGGTTAAAATTTCTCTTTTATATTGACATCTCCTGAAAACTCCCCATGTGTAGTCGACCTGTCTTCTTCAGTGTCATGATTTTTTTCAGATTCAGATTCAGATAACTTTATTTTGAGGGTGCAGAGAGCGGCATATACAGGGAAATAGAATAAGTGCAGGGAAGACAAAATAAATAATATAATATGATATAATAAAAAATTATATATATATATATATATATTGCAGTGCTAAAGCAGTCAGTAATATACAGCAATTAAGGAGACAAAAGCAATTAAAGCAATGAAGAATATATTAAAGACATTTTGACTAAAGAACTGTCTTAGGTTAGAGACCTTTTCTCTCTTTTTTTCTCTTTGACATGATTTTTTTTTAACACCAGTTGTTCACTAACTTATATCAGACTTTAGATTTCTTTGCCTTTTTGTGCACATGTCTTTTTGTAGAATATCACTCTTATTATCTTTTAAAGACAAGGATGTGGTGTTGGTGTTGGTGTTAATGCCTTGATTGACAGGTGTTGCAGCCAGTCATACAAAGCTGTTGTCATTAAAACATAAATATCAGAGACTATAGTATAACTAAACTGTTATATAAAATTTACAGTAGTTAATGGTAACACTTTAACTGTTTAAGCTCATGACCAGTCAAAATCTAAAGTTCCTTTTTTCCTCTCCCTCTCTTTTTTCTCTGTACACTACAACTGTAACCATAAAATGGAAATTCCTCTTCTGCTATTCCCAGAAATACTATCTTAAATTTACAGAACTGAGGGACATGACCCAATTGCTCTTGATGGCTTTTGTTAGTCATAAACTCTAATATATTCTCTAATATGATCATCAGTGACAGGTTAGAAACCTTTAAAAAAAATAATAATTAATTGCAATGTTTAGTATAAAGACCCTGGTTTTTTGAAGGTGCAGGCTGTTTAAAACTCAAATCACCTGCAGGCATTTGAAGACAAAAATAGAAAGCTATGTTAAGAAGCAATGTTGCTGTTCCCATTAAGTGGTCACGTGTCAGATATCGATCAAAGGATGACGATGGTTCAACAGACAATTCCTCCTTTCACAAAAGGAAGTTGACATGTCAGAGTTTTTGGAAAGCTCAGTTTTCTTGAATGGAAAACACTGCACCCTTTGAATGGAAGGCAGAACAATGAAGGAAAAACAGTCTTACTCTGATGCTACATCAGCAAAAGTAAGAATACAGCTGCTTATCCAGAGCACTGGAGCTTCTTCGCCTACTCATATTCAAATTAGGTGACAACATTATTTCTTTCTCCTGAGCATTTTGTTGCCTCTGAATAATAAAAAGTAAGGTCTCAGTTTTGTTGCCTCTACTAAGAAAGACTGTTTCACTTTTTTGTGCTGTGATTTTTTTTTTTTTTTTTTTTCCAAAAAATTTTTTTTCCCCAAAT
>VUQS01014177.1:2999-16880 GCA_015108495.1 Heterochromis multidens
CACACACACACACACACACACACACACACACACACACACACACACACACACAAGCAAAAAACAAAAACAAAAAACACTTGTAGCACAGATTTAAAGAAAGCACCATCTAATAGAAGCCTGGTGTCTTACTGCAAAGTGCTCCACACTCAAGTGCAAAAATAAATTAATAAAAATCCAAAAATCCTCACACACAGACACACACTAACACAGTTTTACTTCTATAAAAAAATGTAGGAAGTAGGTCATCTTTATTAATTTTTATAAATATTCCCCCTGCAGCTACTGTTAAACTAAAACATGTGGTTATATACCTGTAGCCAGACTGCTGGGAGCGGTAAAGCTCATTCACATCTTTTAGTTTGTGTTCACTCCATAGCAGCACAGTGTAGTAGTGTTCCAGTTGTGATGCTGCCAGAGTTGCTATGCAAAAAGAAACTTCCTCCTTACATGGAAGCTAAATGAGGTGCAAAAGTAAAGTTCCTCCCCACCACCAAAAACTACAATACAGTTTAAAAGAGTATCCTGGTTTAATTTTTACAATTTTTTGTAATCCATCATTTTAACATCTTACAGTAGTCTGACTCACAGGATGTGGACTGCATTTCTTCCTTTACACAATCAGCTTGTTTCCAAATTTAAAATCCTGACAACTTCCTAAACCAGCAACCACACACATCAAATGTTTTTTGACAATGGTTTGGAAACTATCCATGGAAGCCAAAAATATTTTGGTCTCTATGGCTAGTTCCCAGCTTCATAGCTGTACTGCAAGTGAATTTCCTTATAACTCATCAGTTTGGATTTTTGTTAAGGCTTAATGATAGGAGCAAGGCTGCTTTCATTATGCGCTGACACCACCAGCTGTAGCCGGTCTCTATCTGCTATCTCCCAAGATGGTGAGACTGGTTTGAAGAAATGCAAGCACGATTTTTTGCACTAGACTGAATGATAATGGTTGCTGTTGACCATACTCCAGTCTGGCTATACTACGACTACTGTATAGCCAGACCTACAAAATCATACTTTAATAGGGCTGCTGCTAACTACAGGTTTCCCTATTTGTCTATAGTTCTGCATCCCATGTACCTTGTACAACAACTGGGAGACCAGTATATACTCTATACCTGAGTATCAGCATCATGACAACAAAGTTAACATGGGTGAGATGAGGCAACCAACAGGTTGTGTAGCTGTAGTAATAGATTAGGATTATGGATCACATTCCTTGGTAAAGTAATTTTGCAAACTAAGCTAAGTTACCATCAACCCTGGGAGGAGAAGTCGTCCTTATCCAAATCTAGATAGCTTTTTGTTACATGAACTAGCTTGCAATTTGCATGTTAGCAGGAATGCTAGTATTAGTTTACATTAACCAGAGGAAAGACAGATCAGGGTCCGGTTTGATCCTAAAAAAGCAAATGATCCCTCCATGAACTGAATGCCCTGCTGATGTTCATGGTAGTTGTAGAATTTACGTTTGCCAGACAGAACTGGCAAAACTGGCTTTCTTCTAGCAAATGTTCCCTAACATTGGCATACCTGCTAACATGGACAAATTACTTGATACCGTGTAGCAGCTGGTTGTTCAGTGTTTTTTTGTCTTTACGTGGAGTTTGTGGAGTCTGTGTTGTTTGTTGACATTCCTGCTTAAAGGATTTTATTTCTAAGCAGCCGTTAGTGGCTTTTTCGGTAGAGGTTTACACATTCGCCTAACATGATTCCTGATTCAAGACCAGGACTACAGTCTATCTGTGTCAAAAAGGGTGTAAAATTCTGCCAAATCAAATATGCAGAGCCATCTGCTGTGGCGACCCCTTGTTAATAAGGGAGCAGCCAAAAGAAGTTGCTTCTTCAAAGCTACCATTAGCTAGTGTTGGCACTAGGAGGGGAAAACAAGCAAGGCACTTGGGAGCGAGCATAAGCATCACATCCTTTGGACTTCTGCAGAAAATGGAGCTCTAACTAAAAGATTTTAATTCTTCTAGCAATTTCAATGATGTTCCAATTAAAATTAAACTTTGTGTATTGGGGACGTTGCAGGCCCACTGGTCATGACATCAGCTGCTTCTTACACGTGGACGTTTCAGTTACGGTTTCACTACACTTATAGTGTTATACACTTATATATATTATATAGTGTATAATGTTTGGAAACACATGCCATCAAGGGAGTATGTCAAGTTATAAATTTTATTAGGAAATTCAGATTCCCTGTAAGAAAAACTAAATTGCGTTTTTTCCCAATTCAAACTTATTATTGATACAATTTTCGTGAAAACTAAACTAAAATATCTAGAATTTGTCTAAAAGCAGATGTAAATAAATGATTTAGCCATTTAGCTCCATTCACTCTTCACTGAGTACATAGTATAAAACATGGATGTAGCTTCCTGGTAAGAAAAATGAAGCCAATGTGGAGGTGCCTAAAAACCTGTATTCTATCTGAAGGGTACCAGATGACGATAGTCATGGTTGCAAAAAGATTTCCAGTCCTATAGAAATCTATGGGAAAACAGCTTTCTTTCTTGACCCATGTAGACACTTTCCTGCTGAGTTCAGTCACTTGTTTTGGGTCATACTGAATAAAAAAAATTAAATCAATTTTATAAATTTTATAAATTTTAAAAAAGAGGATTAGCTATGGCGTTTTCCGCTTCCTCATTGGCTAATCACTTGTCAATCACAAGTCATTAGCCAATGGGTAGAGTAGTAGATTCACAGTCAGACCTGCCCCTCCTCGTCACATCTGTTTTTTGCAACCTAGATGGTGATAGCGGAAACGCTTATCTCAAGGCTCCAAAATGGCACTTCACAAACCAACGGGTGATGTCACAGTAGCTACGTCCATCTTTTATACTGTTTATCATTGAGGAATAGCTTACAAGCACTCTCTGCTGTGCCCCCAACTGAATTGCAGCTAATTCCCGTATAATGGGATTAATAATAATAAGAAGGGCTATTTATGTGTTCAGTGATCTCAGCAATTAACTTGGTCATGTTTAATAAATGTTAGAAATTATGACCTTAACAACAAAAAAACAGAAGGATACTTTGACTTATTTTGGGGGGGTTTTTCCACATGACAGCAGAGTGTGTTTGCTTCAGTGAAGATGGGGATTGCATCACTGTAAGCCAGACTAGCTGTTCTGTTTGAATGAGCACCATTCCAGAGGCAGTAATGTGATGTTGACCCTGACTGTTTAATGTTTACTGTATAGATCTGCTCACCACACAACATTGGAAGTAGTAAAGTAAGCAGCTGAATTCTGGCCACCTCTTACTTTACACCACCATGTTCTTCACTGTCACAATAGATTTTTGTGTTTAATTCTCCAGCCCAACAGGTGACACTCTAATCAGCTGTATATTAGTACTGGCTGCAGTGACTGCACAGAAGTGAAAGGACATTTCAGCTGCTGGGGTCAGTATTGAGCTTTCAGTACCAGCAACATTTATTGTTTATGGTTTTGTCCTCTTTACTTTGTCATAGGTTCAAGACCAAATGCCTTCTGAGCATTCTTATCACTGGGCCTCTGGTAGGGAGCGGCCGGGCTCACATGGCACTGAGGGCCCCTCCACCACTAACCCATTTGTGCTGTGACACAGCAATGTTTTGGCTGTTACTGCTGACGAGGAAGTGCTGCCGCCAGTTATGGTACCGTTGAGGTTCCGGTAGGGCCGCTGCCGTGGTAACGAAGCCCTTCTACGGGGGGCAGGTACGGCAGCTGAACCACGGAGGCACACCGAAGGGAAACTCAGACCTACCAGGCAGCAGCCTGGACAGGAAATGACCTCATCCTGCTCAGAGGAGCCCGTAGGGTCAGAGGATAGGGCTCCAGTGTAATCATTAGAACACCCTCCTCCACCCCACTGCACTTGCTGACTAATCACAAGGCCTGAGCCATTGTTATTGTTAAGTCGTGGCATAGGAGGCAAGGAAGATGGTCCGTTGGAGAAGGGAAGCCGCCAGCCCTTGGTCCATAAGGAGTTGCAGGAGGTAGAGGTTAGCAGTGGTTTTTCAGGTGTAGAGTTCAGGACACTCTCTGCTGCCTCTGGAGACTTTGTGCAGTCCATGGGTTCTGTAAGACATACACTCTCCTCTTCCTCTTCCTCATCTTCCTCCTCCAACCGCTCCAGGGACACCATTTCCAACTCAAGAGGAAGACCAGAATCCTCTGCCATCCCCTCATCCTTTTCAAAAAATTCTCTCTTCTCACTTGTCTCATGTCTCATGTCTGCATGGTTAACCTGCAAACTTCCCTCGATTCTCTCTGAAACCTTTGCCCTCTTCATCATGGCATCCTTTATATCTTCCAATGTCCTATCCTTAATCACTGCCACTTGAGCTTCCTTGTCCTTTTTCTCTTCCCTCCCCACTGTGTCTCTGGGCAGGGCCACAGTCCGGCTGAGCTCTGGGGTGCAGGGCAGGGACTGGCACCTCCTTGGAGGCACTCTCATCCCTGACACTCCTTTAAGATGGTGGGGAGAGGCGCACAGGTCACGAAGTGCAGGTAGGGTAAAGGTCAGAGAGATGACAGACTTGCTGGGAGTATCTAAGAGTTTACACCGTCCTCCATTTAGGTCCTGTCTGAGAGAGAATGGGTTGACCCTCGCTGGGGTCCCAAGTAAAGGAGGAGTCAGGGTTCCTGCGGGTATCATGTCCGACTGGCTCCTTGCCAAGCCTTGCCAAAGCTGACCATGGTCTCCAGGGCGATAGGGAGAGCTCCGGCACCGGTACGGGCTGACATCTGTCACCACAGGCTCTGACCAGGGGAAAGTGGGAGAAAGATGGAAAAGAGTCAGAGAATGTGATATATCACAAAGGGCAGAAAATAAAATGACAACATAAAATATAACAAGATTTTTCCACTTGTTGGCACTGTTGGGTGTACTATGGTCTCGCTATGCTCCTCTTTTTCTTCTTCTCTTTGACTTTACCCCCTTAACCAGGCACAGCAAATGACTGCTCCGTTCTGAGCCTAGTTCTGCTGGAAGCCTCTTCCTGTTGAAGCAGAGTTATTTATCCCCACCATTGCTTACAGGGGAACATCAGATAGTTGGGATTCTCTCTCTAATTTTGTAGGGTCTTTACCAAACTATTGTTGTTAACTAGAGATAGAGAAAACGGAAAAGAATACTCACAAATAAGAGAGTCTGTTGTCTTCTATTATCATGTCACTGTAGCTGTTTTTTTTTATTGCCAATGCCAAAAACCTGCAGTTCCACTAATTGCCACTTGAGCCTGGCCCCAAAAGTGAGGCAATACCAATAGACTTTCATTTAAGATGTAAATAAATATGCAAAATAGTCTGCAGTTAAAAGGTCTAAAGACCTGGTGAGCTGTTGCACTTGGCTGATTGACAAGGCTCTATCCTGCAAAGCTCAACTGCAACCAGGTTGATGGATATTTTTTTTTCATTGGTGAACTATATGCCTCAAAATATTCAGACCGTCAGAAAAGTTTAAGGAGGTACACCAAAGTACAAACTGTGATATTTTCGCTGATAATTCCATAATTTCTTTCCTCTCCTTGATGTGGGAAAAAAGATATGATTTATGAAAATATTTTTATTTAATTTCTTTGAGGTATGTTTCACAAAGCCAGAATGTTTATCCATTAAACAAACATAGTTTCGTGCCATATCTGTAATTTATTTATTTACTAAAAACTAAAATACCAGAATGAACATCCTTCAAGAGTGGTGATGCTATAATTTTTGCCAGGGGTTATATTAAGGCTTTAAGTTTGGCATAATTAAAGGCAACAGGTGGGTGTTTTTTCTTGCTGTAGTAAATGATACTAAGGAGTTCAGTTTTTTTGCTAGCACATATTAGCATACCTAACATAAACATTGGATGCACTGTCATCAACAGTCTCTTTCCAATGCAGTGCTGTTTTCAGCACCATGGCAGCTGGAGCCCAAGTGGTAAATCTCTAGTTCCAGTATTATTTATTTTTGCTGATAAAAAAAAAAAGAAGCAGTCTATGGAGAAAATCCCCCAGAAATGATCTTTTTACCAAGTACAATGGGCTGCTCACTCTCTTCCTCTCTCTCCATGGTCTCCAATGTAAAGACTATGTCAGAGAATGAGGGACGACTTTCTGCACTCATCTGAAAACAACACGGGAAAAGATCCACATTTTCATGATGCAGATGATCAAAGGTTCAGTAGTTGCTGGTCGTATGGGTTGTGCTCAATGAGACACTGAGTGAGTGTGTATACTTACATTACAGCACGTTACAGCAAGATTTAAGAATGCAGGTGGGCAATCCCCAACCATGTTCTCAAATGCATCAACATCCAGACCAAAGTCCTAGAGAGACACACACACAGAGACACATTAACACACAGGTGGGAGAGTTAGCATTGTTTCACAAACTAGAATTAGTTACCTTTCAAATCAAATCTTTTACATGGATTAGGTCTTATGTTTCTCATGTTATAAGACTTTTATTTGGGTATGCTATATATGTGAAAATTCCATGTAAAACTAACCCTGAGCATATCTGACTCAGGAGGCAGAGCAGGCCGTCTACTAATTGGGAGGTTCAGTCCCCTCCAACCAGGCCTCCAGCCTGCATGTCACAATATACTGAACCTCCAGTTGCCCCCAGTGCAATGTTAGATAAGGCTTAGGCATAGAATAAAGTACTGTATGAATGTGTGTGATTGGGTGAAGGAGTAAAAAGTGCTTTGAGTGCTCCATTAGAGCAGAAAAGCACCATATAAGTACCAGTCCATTTAGCATTTACTTGCTTTCTGGCCACAAAAGGAAACACAATCTCCACAATGTGACTGTGTGAACAGATTTATGTCCCTACAATGATGACAATTATGAACAATACAACTAGAAAGCAACCTGTTGTGAACTCCCACCTCTGTCCTGGGTAAAAAGTCTGGATCAGCTTCAATCCGGGCAATGATCTCACACAGGATGATGCCATATGCAAACACATCCACCTAAGAGAGGGGAGGTGCATGTTAGTTCTGTTCTTGTGTTAGGGTTATAACTAGATTTCATATAGCAGTAAGATGAACAGGACGTCTTTTCATAAGAGTCACAAGATCAATTCAATATGCTCGCAAACCGATTATTTTTTCACAAAGGCAGGTATTCAGTGCCACTCATACAGTACAAGTTCTCCTGCACAAATTCCATAACACTGGGTGTGAAAGTAAGCTGCCACCAAAGATTTGAGAGTTTATGTTGGTGATAATTGGGAGACATACAGTTGTGGTTTTCAAACCTAAGGACACTCTACCAACTGTCAAGCATATGGGACTGTTTTGTTGCCAGTGGTACTGGTACATTGCACAAAGTGGATGGAATAATAGTAATAAATTATTCAGCTTCACCCAACTTCACCCAAATGTGTTCCAAGTTTCAACTGCCTAGCTGTTGAAACTTGAAACACAGGTGGGTGTTCCAACAAGACAATGATAACAAACCTATATCAAAACTAGTTTTGGAATGGATAAAGCAGGTTAATATTAAGCTTCTGGAATGGCCTTCCCAAAGTCCCGACCTCAACCTTATTGAAAATTTGTGGACTATGCTTAAAAAGCCAGGACAGTGCCAGGAAACCAAACAATTTAAATTAACTCTACCAATTCTGCCAAGAAGAGTTGTCAAATATCCAGCCAGAATTACACCAGAAACTTGCTGATGGCTACCAAAAGCATCTGGTTGAGGTGCAACTTGCTAAGGGACAATTAACCAAATATTATTGGGGGTGTATGTATATATCTGAGCCTGTATATATACATTTGGTTCTGTGTGGATTAAAATAAATTCAAACTTGTGCACCCAATTCCTGTTTCTTAAAGTCATTAAAGATGTATGCTGTACAATCATTCCACCATGGAAATCATTAAAAGCCCAAAATTACCATGACATTCATACCCATGATGAGTAGATGTAAACTTTTGACCACAACTGTAACCCCTCTCGCAATATACTCTCACCTAAATTCTGCTCACAAAAATCAACCTGATTTTTGACAGTTTGGGGGGCAGACTCTAAGGGAGGACCCTGTTATGACTGGTCACTTTAAATGCAATTACATATGATCTTTTTGATTGACAGCCTTATTTAGCTCTGTTACAGAGTAGTATCATTTTAAACTGGGTTTCTCCAGGAAAGTTGTTAGGCTGGTTCAGGTTTAGTACAGTTTAATGTTACATTTGATTTACGTAGCACTATCCATCCAATGCAATCCTTATTAAGGCTGCACCAATCCCATATTTGGAACGATATCTCTCTGATCCTGACTCAAAAGAACTGATCAGGTTGTTGATAATGTGCTATGATGTGTGCATTAATTGAAGCAGAAAATTCATTTGAAAAATTTCTCTTCAGCCTGCCAGCAAGCCCACAATTTTCATTATACAGCCATTATTTTACCACCAAATCATAGAAGAACTCATCATCTTTTAAATGAGATTTTCCTCAAAGCCAGCTGATCTACACGTTTTAATCTGGAGGCATTTGGTTGAGAGGAGTGCCATCTAACTGCCCGTTAGACTCCCATTCATAATTTGGTCAAGGATTTTTGATGGAAAGCAGAAACAACCCATTCTTTATATGACTCCTTGACCTTATTTGTAACACTAGGAAAAAAACCCCCAAAACAAAACCAACCAGACCTGCACACATTTTCAGCTTATCTAAACCATTTTACCCATCTTTGTGTTAGTGTCCCTGACTGTGGAAATAGGAGCAACTTTTCTGTTGTGTTTTTTTTCTGCCTCTTTCTTAGACAAAAATACTCATGGAGAATGGTTCAAAGATCATAACAATAACAGTCTGCCTCTTTCCACATTTTAAAAATAAAAGCTATTATTTTTCACCTTTTTTGCATTTAAGTATTACCTGATATTTTCCTTCTGTGTCTGCAAGCCACAAGCCAAGTCTGACAGTAGCAATAATGTCACCGCAATTTCTCCAGAAATTGAGGCTCTCACCTCTCATTCACTTTAAATGATGTCACGCTTTGCAGAACTGAATTCTGAATCCATTACTTGGGTTTTCTTGGCTGCTTGTGCTGAGGAATGTTCATGTTGTTCTACATGCTGTTCTACATGCTGTTCTACATGATGTTCTACATGATGTTCTACATGATGTTCTACATGTTGTTCTACATGATGTTCTACATGATGTTCTACATGTTGTTCTACATGATGTTCTACATGATGTTCTACATGTTGTTCTACATGCTGTTCTACATGATGTTCTACATGATGTTCTACATGATGTTCTACATGCTGTTCTGCATGATGTTCTACATGATGTTCTACATGATGTTCTACATGCTATTCTGCATGCTATTCTGCATGATGTTCTACATGCTGTTCTACATGATGTTCTACATGATGTTCTACATGATGTTCTGCATGATGTTCTACATGATGTTCTGCATGATGTTCTACATGATGTTCTACATGCTATTCTACATGATGTTCTACATGATGTTCTACATGATGTTCTACATGATGTTCTGCATGATGTTCTACATGATGTTCTACATGTTCTACATGCTGTTCTGCATGATGTTCTACATGATGTTCTACATGATGTTCTACATGCTGTTCTGCATGATGTTCTACATGATGTTCTACATGCTGTTCTACATGCTGTTCTACATGATGTTCTACATGATGTTCTACATGATGTTCTACATGCTGTTCTGCATGATGTTCTACATGATGTTCTACATGATGTTCTACATGTTGTAGCAGTTCCTAGCAACAGCACACAGTTAGCTAGTTGCAAGCTAGGCCTGACCCATGCCATTATATTAAACTGGACAGATGAGAAGGGATATTGGTCACTCAGAGACTTGTGCTTGTGAATTCTACAAATAAACATTAAAAATACAAACACCAACATATTCTAAACAACAAGTTAAAACAAAAAGAAGAGGTCAGAGCACTTTCTTGGAGATGAAACACAAGGAATCTTTACAGTTTCCTAACATCAGCTAATTTAGCCACTGGCCCCTGCCAAGTAAAGCTGCAGCAAAACCTCAACAAAAATGAAGTGCTGTAACATGAACACTTTAATACTGTACTCCAGTAGGTGTTTGCATGAGTTGTACAGAAAACAAAGATGCTTACCTTCTCATTGTACAGCTCTCCTCTCAGAACCTCAGGGGCCATCCAGTACGGAGAGCCCACAATGGCCAGAGGCTGTTTCTCCACACCATCACTGTAAAGAAACCAAGGGAGGTTCAGTCATTAAGCATTCTAATTTGAATATTCTTTCTGATCTATCGATTCACACTTTAAAAATTTAAGGAAAAAAATCCTCTTTGTCAATAATTGCTTAGTAGATCATACATGAAAAAAGTGAACAGAATTTAGAAATGATCACTGGATTTGTACCTTTACTAATGACTTTTTCTTTTTTTAGTAATTAGCTGTCAGGTCATAATGTTACCCTTCGCCTTTTAATGTTTGAGACACATAATGCCCTGTTAATAACAGTTACACAGTCTCTGTAAACTGTGTATAAAAAAATTTATAGGGCTGACAGACAATGCTCTCTAACTAAGAAAGACAAAACACCTCTTTCTATGGAGGTCTGATTATAAAACCACAGGAAAGAAAAGATTCCTCATGGACCTGTAATCAGGGATCTTCTCTGCCAGGCCAAAGTCTCCCACTACAGCAGTGAACATGCCATTTTCACAGCGAACCAGACAATTCTGCACAGGAAAATCAGTCGGGAAATTAACATCTGCACACAACTACTGGTAAAAATATACCAGTTTAAACCATCAGGAAAAAAAAGTGTTATTACAACTTGAAGAATAATAAAGAATGACAAGAGAGCCAGAAGTACAATTAAAAGTTTAAACACTCACAAAATTTTGGTTTCATTTTTTTTTCTGTGCTTTCTTCAGTTCAAGTATCTGACTCTCATGTGCTGTACCTTGGATGTGAGGTCCCTGTGGAATATGCCCTTACTGTGCAGGTACTGCAGACCTCGGGCGATATCCAGAGACAGACCAATCCTGACTCCCCATGACAAATACAGATCACTGTCCAACAGCTGCTCGAGATTACCTCCATTTATGTACTACGGAGAAAGAGGGAAGACAAAAGAGAACCGGGTGAGCCAAAACAAACAGATATAAGCAAGATCCAGAAATGCTGTAAGCTTCTCTTGGCCCAAGCTCATTTATATTGCAACGTGGAAAACTGTTCTGTGGTCTGACCAATTAAAATTTCAAATCCTTTCTAGAAATCATAGGTGCCATGTCCCCCACCCTAAAACAGAGAGGAACCGTCTAGATTCTTCTCGGCACACAGTTCAAAACATCTGGCCTCAGACCTGTTACCCAGTGCAAACATTCATTGAATTAAGAAAAAAAATATGAAGCAACTGAAAAACATCACTCTAAATGTGACTTGAAATATATATTTTTCAATAACATTTCTTGCTTTTATCATTTGAAATGTTGTCTTTGCACTATTTCCAAATAAATATAGGATTAGCAAATCATTGCATTTATTTACATTTTACACAGTATCCAAACCTTTTTGGAATGAAGTTTTATTTCAGAATTATATTGGTGTTTTTTCCCATGTGGTTTTTTAGGCATTGTGTCTACTATCGGCAATCATTACCACATATATAGTATCCATGAAATGGTATGAATAAGAGAAAGGAGAGACCAATGAGAATAAGGTATAGCTGTCGAAACCTGGAAATGCTGTCAGCATGAATGGGAGACGAAATAAAGGTTTTACCTCAGTCAAAGCGTGGAGTTGACCTTCATGCACACAAACCCCAAGAAACCTGAGAGGAGGTAAAGAAATACGATTTAATAACTTCTGCATGTTGGAATTTTGTTATCTGTACTACTATCATCATGCCTATCCATTGGACTGAAGAGCTTGAAATTTGTTGACTATGGCACCCCCTTGTGTTCCTTAGAGGCAGGAAAAAGGCAGGAAACTACAAAAGTACAAATAGAATGATAGCACTTGGAAGATTTGTGTCACAACTTTAAAACTATGAAGAGTAAGCTGGTAAAAAAAAGAACGACTTTTATAAATAGGAGATCATGTAAAATGTTGTGTATATCTGCCAAAGTTCTGAATCTTTTAACCTTCAATACAAAGTTAAATCTGACAAGGGTCTTATTCAAGCTGTGAGCAACCTATAAACATTAGTGTTAGTGTTAATATATATACAGTGCTGTGACAAAGTATTTGCCCCCTTCCTCATTATGTCACATTTACAAGTTTCAGATTATCAAACAAATTTTAATATTAGACAAATAGCCCTTTTCCACTAGTACCTACTCAGCTTGACTCGACTCGGCTCAGCTTTTAGGGTTTTCCATTAGGTGGTAGTACCTGGTACCAGGTACTTCAGGTACTAAAAAAGTACCTGGTACCAGGTACTTTTTTAGTACCTGCTTGGCCAGGGTTCCAAGAGATGCGAGCCGATCCAATGAGTCTTTCACATCTCTGTGGAGGAATTTTGGCCCACTCTTCTTTGCAGAATTGTTTTTATTTCAGCCACATTGGAGGGTTTTCAAGCATGAACGGCCTGTTTAAGGTCATGCCAAAGCATCTCAATTGGATTTAAGCCTGTCCTTTGACTCTGCCACTCCAAAACCTTCATTTAGTTTTTTTTTTTTTTAAAGCCATTCAGAGGTGGACTTGCGGGTGTGTTTCGGATCATTATCCTGCTGCATAATCCAAGTGCGCTTGAGCTGATGAACTGATGGCTAAACATTCTCCTTCAGAATTTTCTGGTAGAGAGCGGAATTCATAGTTCAATTACAGCAAGTCGTCCATGTCCTGAAGCAGCAAAGTAGCCCCAGACCATCACACTACCACCACGATGTTTGACTGTTAGTATGATGCTCTTTTTATAAAATGCTGTTAGCTTTACACCAGGGCCCTATACTACGAAGCTCGTTCAACATATCCTGCATATCTTTCCGTTATCTGGATTCACTTACCCTAACATTGGCGATCAGGATAAACGGTCACACAAGCTGGTTATCAACTCGCTAAGTTAACCCAGGGTTTCCCCTGCACTTTCACATGAAAGGGGTAGTGTTGGAAGTGTCTAACTAATCTAAAAGGGGCGTTTAACGGGTCATATGACTTTTCTTCCACAAAAAAAGACGCTCCCACGTTTTCACTCTGAAGATAACCTGCTCCTGACAGTGTTAGTTTTTACACTCAGCTGCAAACTCAGTGTTGTTTAAGGGTTTGAGTAAAGCTTGAATATAAAAACAGAATTCAAACTGTACAAATGTGATATGAGGTCAGCAAGTACAGTGTAGGTGTCCTGTTTTAGGATCATATATTAATGCTTATAGAACAATAAAACTATTGTAAAACTGTTTGCTGCCAACAAAAAAAAAAAAAAAATCAAGGAATGAAGTTGCGTCTAAAAATCCATATTATTTATTACCAATGCTCATCAGGGAAACCAAAACATTACATGGTATTAAAAAACTTTAGACCCTCCTACTGTTCATGCACAGAGGTCTGAGGGATCTTCCAGGAATGGTGACGCTATTGTCTGAAAAATATTTAAAAGTAGAATGGGAGGCAGAGCCTTCAGCTTTCAGGCCCCTCTTCTGTGGAAGCAGCTCCCAGTTTGGATTTGGGAGACAGACACCCTCTCTACTTTTAAGATTAGGCTTAAAACTTTCCTTTTTGATAAAGCTTATAGTTAGGGCTGGATCAGGTGACCCTGAATCCTCCCTTAGTTATGCTGCAATAGACTTAGGCTGCTGGGGGCTTCCCATGATGCACTGGCTCTCCTCCACAGGGTGTCTTTTGTCCAGTCTTCCTCCCCTCACCCCCAACCAGTCGCAGCAGATGGCTGCCTCTCCCTGAGCCTGG
>VUQS01014190.1:6410-20296 GCA_015108495.1 Heterochromis multidens
TTCTCTTTTTTTTTTTTTGTTTCTCTTTTTTTTTTTTTTTTTTTTTGTCGAGATAATCTAACACTGCTTCAATAATGTTGAGGTCTGAGGTCTGGGCTCTGGGGAGTCTTTGGGAATCACCTTATTGGTGCAAAAATACTACTTTATGCTGTCAGTGGTTTCTTTGGCATTTTTCATAGATTCAACTAAAGAAATGGAAAAACATTATGTGGGGTTTTTTTGTGACAGACTGCTAGTAACAAAGAGCCTAAAGATACCATTTAAAATTGGTTCTTTGCTAAGTTCTCTGTTGTATGTGTTAAGTGGCTTAAAAAAACAAAACAAACATAAAAAAAAAACATTCCTCTGAAAATGGTCTGAAATGACTGGACTGAAAATAAGTGACAAAGCGGCCGATGTCCAAAGAAAAACTTTGAAAGACCTTCAGAAAGTGTGTGTGTGTGTGTGTGTGTGTGTGTGTGTATATATATATATATATATATATATATATAGTCAGATGGCTGTTCATAAACACCAAACAAATTAATAATAAACTCATATATTTCTTCTTCTTTGCAAGCTACATCTTTATTGTATAAGACAAAGTAATCAATTACAGGCACTATTAGCGTCACTGTTTGATGAACACTTATTTACAGATATGCATGAGAACACTTTCCAGTGACCCCAAAGTCCCACTGCACTAAAAATGGTTTAGCACAATGTATTTGCAAACAACAGCGTACTTATGTACTGCGTAACGCTACTATACATAATATATATAATTTGAAAGGGTTTGTATATAGTTTATATACAAAAATACAGTTTATTGATTGATTTACGCTTCTAGGGTGAATTGAGTGAGGGAACAGACATACACACGCACATACGCTACAATCATTGTAGTAAGATGAGGACTGGCTCAAGACTTTTGCACACCACTGTATACGAGACTACAAGGGGGTTTTATTCAATTTAATTTATTTTTTGTTATTAAAACAATGTTTAAAATGCGTAAACGTAATGTTTAAATAATTCTTATTATTTTTTTGAAGCATTATCCAAATTAACTTTAATTTCAGTGGTCACCAGTACGTAAAAACTCCATCTATGTAGTATCATCAGTCAAATCTGATTAAAAATAGTTTTAAAAAGTTGCATTGTTTGCCCCAGAATGAGGTTTAAAAGATTTCTTTCAGCTCCTTACATATCATCTCCGAAAAAAGTCCCTTTCTACGTCACTGTGAAGTTTCGTGTAGCGTTTAGGTGCTGGCAAATAAAAATATCTGATGAGTACGTGAAGGCAGCACTCAGCTGGTTGTTCTCTGCGGAGCGGACGTCGGAGCACGGTACTGACAACTGACAGCAAATATGTGAGTTTAATGTGTTTATCCAAACATTTCAGTCTGATTTCAGGTTTGTTAGGAGAGTTTCTGTTGTAAGTTTTATCTTGTATTCGTGTAAACTATCGGTTAAAGTCCGGGGTGCGGTCTTTTAGGCTGTTGTACTTTCGATTTCTTCATTTTTTTTATGATCACGCTTCAGTTTACAGCCTTTAAAAGTTTATAAACCACATTTAAGGTCATCAGCAGGCAAGGGGGCTGTTTTAAAAATAGTGTTCAAGCCTTTTCAGTAGTAGATAAGTTGATTTTGAGATACTTTTGGGTGCTTAATCAGTCACAGAATAGAACAATGGTAAGTGCGCAAAAGTCAATAACCAACAACATCAGGAAGAAGGAGGCCTGTGACAACATCGGTGCAGCTTTCTGTCATGACACCGGCAGCTTGCTGCACCTGTTCTCATCAGTCAGGGTCATGAAATGTTTCATCATCGGCCTTTATATGTTTCCTGGCAGACTGCATCTCAGCATGGAGAGCCCTACTGCTACAGAGGCAGCAGACGCCTCAGCACGCACCTTTTCCCAGGTGGTGTTCATCGACATCCCTCAGTCATACCCACCATCCGCTCACATCACCTGCAGCTACACCCTCACTGCTGCCTTCCAGCCCAACCCCAGGGATTGGGTGGGCATTTTTAAGGTGGGGTAGATAAATTAAATCTTTTTTTTTTAAGTGTTAAAGAGTGCTCTTTTTAAGTTTTTGTACCCTTTTCCAGGTGGGGTGGAGCACAACAAAGGATTATCATACCTTTGTATGGGTGGAGCCATGTCTGGATGTAGTCGGGGAACAGACAGTGACTAGGCAAGCTTTCTTTAAGGGTAAGAAATGCTTTCAGTTTTCAGTTTTGTTTCTAGGTGAATGTGTTTGGCTGTGTTTACAGTGTACACCCTAGTTGTGTCTTAAATGCAAACAGTTTAATCTTAAATCTGTTTTTTTCTGAGCTGCCATGGGAGTGATTTGCACAGACAGATATGATTATATCCAGGATGCACCCACAGTCATATTTTTCTGTTTGTTTTATGTTCAGTTAATATGACAGAGGCTTAGAGGTCACAGATGTTTACTTTTTATATCATTCATCACCAGTTTTTCAGCCTTACAATAAAGTAACCACATTTTTTTTAGGCCTCAGAAAGGTGGAAGTACCCTGTGTTTTCCACACAGGCATGGTGTTATATAACCAAATTCTAAGGTTTTAGAGAGGCTGATTTTCATAAAAAATGAAACTTTACTTTGCATTTGATTTGTTAATCAATTAATCAGTCAATTTTAAAAGAATATGTAAAAACAAATCCAATTCTGGCATCTTCAGTGTTCAGATTTTTTCTTTCTTGGAGTTTTAGGTTGTTGGGCAGTTTACTTAAAGGCATTTTCAGAGATTTGAAGAATTTAATATGGACCTTTTCACATTTTATTCACTGAGAAGCAAAATAATAAAAAATGAACAGTGAAAGTAAGGTTTAGTTGCTGCCTCACCATGACATAAAGATCTTGCTCTTTGTTGCCTTCAGATTACTACCTGCCTAAAGATGAGATCGAGTTCTACCAGTTCTGCTACGTTGACAGCACCGGCCAGGTGCGAGGAGCCAGCACTCCTTTCTGTTTCAAAAGCCCAGCGGAGCAAAACTTGGAGAGCAGCACGGAGGACGACCTCCTGGTTATCACAACGCAGGTAAGAAATGCAAACCACACACGAGGAGAGAAAGGAAGAGGCTGGGTCTCGTTTCTGTCCTGTGTGACTGTGGAAGTACTCGTGATTTAAACTAAAATTCAGACTAATTTGGATGTGGACCTAACTGTTTAAATATGAAAAAGAAAAGGTTTTATTGATGTAGTTATTGATTCTGCTTTCATGCTAGATTCTTTATTGATTCCTGGTCAATTTTCTGTGTTTTTTCCTGTAACACTGCAGCCTTTTTGCATTACCTCTGAGTCTCTCTGAGATTTAACTACAGTTAAAATAATCTCCATTTAAAGATTAAAGAAAACTTTGTTTGCTGTCAAATAGTAACTGAAATAAATATTTAAATAAAGAAATAGTAGATGGAGGATACAAAACAGATTTGCTATAAAGAAGCCTTTCTGTAAAAGTAATTGTAATTTTTATGGAGTGATGTAATAGTAGATTCTGATTTTGGTAACAGAAAATGTCCAGTTTCCTTGGTTAATGAGGTGGGCTGTGAGAACAGTTAAAAGTCTAATGCAGGCAGGAGTGAGGTTATGTAAGACTTTTAAAAATAATTAGTAAAAATGTTGAATCAGTTTTATATCTAGTCACTGAGCTGAAGGATGTTTTCTGACATCCAGAAATGAGGAAGCTGCAAGAAAAAAACATCAAAAACATCAAAGTAACAAGAGACCATTTCAAAACCATCTTAAAACACAGAACTCGTAGATTTTGTGTTTGTACACCAGATAAAGATACCTCATGTGGGGAGTTACCAATGAATCAAAAATTTTAAACGCTGTGGGGAAAAGCCCTTTAGCCCACCTACATCCGGCACCTTTAGTACTCATGGGTTGAAACACCTCCTCTTAAAGCTTGACTTTCACTTTTATCTCACCTCCTCATTTGCAAACCCTCACGAGTGTGTAATGCACTGCTGGAACGCTGTCATATTGACAAAAGCCACCCACAGACACCCAGACGTGCAGTATGAACGCACAAGAAAATATTCAAACCAGTTATATGGCATTTCCTGCTACAGTAGGTGTTTTGTTATGACGTGCACACAGGCTCAAAGTGAAGGCAGTACAACCTTTGCTGTCTCAGCTGGTAAAAACAAGTGTGGTAGATCTCATCCACTGTTGGTAACTGGGTGCCAGTGATCCTCTGGGCTGTTTTTATGATGTGCTGGGAGTTGTACTTTCTTCAGGCTCCTGAAGAAGGACAGCCTCTGAAGACCTTTTTTAGCCATCACTGACACATTGGTGGTCCATGAGAGATCTTCGCTGATATGGACTCCAAGGAATCAGAATTTCCTCCACCCTCTCGCCATTAATGGTGATGGGATGGTGGTTTCCGTATTTCCGTATTTCTCTTCAGGGCAAAGTTGTTGTTTCAGCTCCAGCACTCCAAGTTCTCGTCCTCCTCTCTGTAGGCTGACTCATTGATGTTGGAGATCAGACTCAACACGGTTACGCTGTCCATAAATTAGCGATGCTGACTGCTAATTTGTCCTTGCTGATTTGAAGCGACTGTGAAGGATCAAAGCAAAAGAGAAGGCAGCCGACATTTAAATAAGAAACTTGCAGTACAGTCAGCAAAAAAGGTTTCAGTCTAACTTCATAAGAAGAAGAAGAAACAGGGGACTGGGACGTTGTTCTGATCTGGACATCCTTTGCTCAGAAAACAGTGTGAGGGAAAAGGCAGAAAGACTTCCTCAGAAGACAAAAATGTTTAAAACCAGCTGGGGTTCTGCCCTGAACATGCCATTATTGCCCACTGCTTCTAATACTTCAGATGGGTTAAATGCAGAGAATGATTTTCCCTGTGGATAAAGGTCCTCTTACCCCTCGTACTGTTTTTATATCATAATCTCTATTTATGAAGCATGTTTCCTAACAAGGTACTTCACAAAAAGAATTTAAAAAAGAATTAAAACCCTCAAATTCACTACAGTTCAGAGGAAAGTATATTATATTTTATTCCACAACTTTTACCCGACACCTTTCCTGGTTATGTGTAGAGTCAGACCAACAATACAAAAATATAATCAGGAAATAAACTATGATGCATTTTTGCAGGCTAAGATTTTTTTTTTTTATTTTTTTTTTTTATCTGGGATGCAGAAATTAATGGAAAGAAATCTAATATTAGAATACTGAAAAATGATCCATTCTGTCTACTTTATACTTTTATTTTTGGCACTTTAGGTATATTTTTATTTTTATTTAAGTAAAAATTTCAGCACTTGACTTTTGTTTCTCCAACACATGAAAGCAGGTCTCAGAAAGTAAACAAAGCTTTTTATTGACATGTTGTTTTCTTTTATCAGGAACAAGTCGAGCAGAGCTTACGTGAGACAGCTGAAATGCAGAAAGAGCTGGCTCAGATACGAGCTGAAAACGAAACCTTAAAGAGTACTCTGCAGAGGGAGCAGCAACAAGCTGCCAGCTTAAAGGTCTGCTTATCTCATTTTCCACAGGGTCATTTGTCTTGTGCAACAGAGAAAATAGTTCAGTGAAAGCTGAACTTTGGTAAGCTGACTCTGTGTTATTGATACTCATGCAGGGGCAGAATGAGCAAAAAGAGAAAGAAAAAGCAGAACTGGTCAATGAACTGCATCAAACCAAGCAACAGATCGAAAACCTAAAAAGCTCTTTACAGCAGCAGCTGAAGGAAAATGACCACTTGAAGGTTTGCTCTCGCTTCGCATTTGAAATCTGAACTCAGCACTTCGATATGAGTGTAAAAACTTATGTTTGATGTTACTGCTAGGAGGAGATGGTGATCCAGATGACAAAGCAGATGGAGATACAGCAGAGTAGCATCACTGAGAAGAGGGAACGGAGTTCATCAAGAACAAGTGAGGTAAGATGATTTTTTCTCACTGTCCGAGGGTCTGGTGTGACTGAGCTTTGTTTAGCTTTCTTTTAATTTGACAGCAGTGGACCTTAAAATCACCACCAATATTTAGACCAGATATGGGCCAGAACCGCCCCCCAGACCATCTCAATCCAGCTCCCAAAGCGCTGAAAAGAAAAATGCATTATTTTGGATTTTAAGGTGAATAGCTGTAATATTTTATGTTGCATTTGTAATATGTTTTGAGTTGGAAAAGAGATGTGATCTCAATGGGATTTCCTGGTTAAATAAAAGTAAATAAAGAAGTTTGTATAACAAGTTTGCTCAATTTCAGCTGTGTTTGTGCAAATTGTATGTGCAAACAAACTTTTTCCATGATGAACTGCCACATCTTCACTCTAATGGTAGAAATAAAAAATAAAAAATGTTGAAACCACAGTTATATTTTTGTAAAAAAGTTTTTATTTGTCTTTTTTTGTTGTTATTGTCTTCACTTACTTTCTGGAGTGAGTTTGCTCATTTCAGGGTTAGTGTTTAATGTTTGAAAATTTTCAGTTTTGGTTTAAATATTATTATTTTTAGTGTTAGTTTCAGTCTTTTTTATAACTATTAAATATTATATTTGTCAGGGGCAGATTTGAGATGTTCAGAATAAATATTACAATACAAACACTTTTTGAAGGCAGTTGACGTCCCAATCCTCAAAACATTTGCACCAAAACTAAAACTAAAGACATTTCCTTTTATATAAGAAATTGTGTTAGTTAGTTCTACTTTTTTTTAACTCTATTGTTTATATTTTAGTTACCTAATTTTTTTTCATGCCTATTTTAGATTTTAGTTAATCCTTCCATTACTGTACCTCCCCTTGTCCGAGGTTGGGTCACAGTGGCAGCAGGTTAAGCAGCGTATTCCAGATGTTTACCATTTTCCAGTTCCTCCTTTGGGATCCTGAGGTGTTCCTAGAGCAGATGAGGTACAGTGCATCCAGAAAGTATTCACAGTGCTTCACTTGTTCCACATTTTGTCATGTTGCAGCCTTATTCCAAAATGGATTAAATTAATTTTTCACCTCAAAATTCTACACGCAACAACCCATAATGACAAAGTGAAAAAAGTTTGCCTGAAATTCTTGCAAATTTATTAAAAATCAAAATCAAAAATATAACATGTACATAAGTATTCACAGCCTTTGCTCAAAACTTTGTTTCCTGCTGCCAAAAAACATTCCCACAGCATGATGCTGCCACCACCATTCTTCGCTGTAGGGATGGTATTGGCCAGGTGATAAGTGGTGCCTGGTTTCCTCCAAACATGACATTTGGCATTCAGGCCAAAGATTTCAATTTGTTTCATCAGACCAGAGAATTTTGTTTCTCATGGACTGAGAGTCCTTCAGGTGCCTTTTGGCAAACTCCAGGCAGGCTGTCATGTGCCTTTTACTGAGGAGTGGCTTCCGTCTGGCCACTCTACCATATAGGCCTGATTGGTGGAGAGCTGCAGAAATGGTTGTCCTTCTGGAAAGTTCTCTCTCCACTGGAGCTCTGTCAGAGTGACCATCAGGTCACCTCCCTTACTAAGGCCCTTCTACCCCGATTGCTCAGATTGGCCGGGTGGCCAGCTCTAGGAAGAGTCCTGGTGGTTCCAAACTTCTTCCATTTATGGATGATTGAGGCCACTGTGCTCATTGGGACCTTCAATGCTGCAGAAATGTTTCTGTACCATTCCCCAGATCTGTGCCTCAATACAATCCTGTCTCTGAGGTCTACAGACAATTCCTTGGACTTCATGGCTTGGTTTGTGCTCAGATATGCACTTTCAACTATGGGACCTTATATACAGTAGACAAGTGTGTGCCTTTCCAAATGATGTCCAATCAACTGAATTTACCACAGGTGGACTCCAATCAAGTTTTAGAAACACAATGATCAGTGGAAACGGGATGCTCCTGAGCTCAATTTTGAGTGTCATGGCAAAGGCTGTGAATACTTATGTACATGTTATATTTTTGTTTTTTAATTTTAATAAATTTACAAGAATTTCAAGCAAACTTTTTTCACTTTGTCATTATGGGGAATTTTGAGGTGAAAAATGAATTTAATCCATTTTGGAATAAGACTGTAACATGACAAAATGTGGAGCAAGTTAAACACTGTGAATACGTTCCGGATGTAAATAATCTCTCCTGTGGTTTCTGGCTCTACCCCGGGGCTCTCCTCCCATTTGGGTAGGAGGTATCCAGGAGGTTTCTGACTCTCTTCAACACCAAGAGCTCCAACTGGATGTCCATATCTCCAAGGAGGAAGCTCATTTCAGCCACTTGTATTTGCAACATACACTTTTGGTCATTACCCAGATCTCGTGACCACAGGTGAAGGTTGGAACATAGATGGACTGGTAAATCGAAAGCTCTCGCTTTACTGATGGTGCTGCAGCCACCTTCCCAGTACTTGTGATACTTGAACTCCCTCGCCAAACTCAGAGGGAGCACTCCACTGTTTTCCAGCTGAGGTTTTAGTTGACTTTTGGTTAACTGTAATAATCTTGGTTGATCCAGCATTTAAGTGGATTTCTTACCGACACAAAAAGGACCCAGTCTTATCTGTTATGTCCACCAAAACTCACAGTTTAGCATAATTCATCACTGCTTGGATAAATTTTAGCTCAGTTTTTCAAAGTGTGGCACTTCACTTACGCCCCTGGTCTAAATCTTACATCAGTTTCTTTCTGTATGCGTCCTTATATCTTACTTTTTTGTTTCAGGAGAAATACGATCGAGCTGTGCAGAAGATCAACCAACTGAAAGAAGAGCGTGAAAAGCTGAAGGAGAGGAATGAGGCCCAGAGTGAGGAGATCTCCAAGTGAGTCATTTTTATCTTTAAACCAAAACTTTCAGAACTTGTGTAAAGTTTTCTGCCTACTGACACTCGGCTCTGTGCATTTTAGGCTGAGTGCAAAAGTCAGAGAAGGAGAGCGGGAGCTGTTCAAAGCAAAAGACAGCATCCAGCTCATCGAGGTAAATCGTTGCTTAACACTAACTGAGTGGGGTCATTTATAGCCCCAGTCATATATTTCTATGTACTGCTGCGATATTTTTAAATGGTAGAAATGTTTCCTACTATGAATTTGTTATAAAAATTCCTACTTCTCCTACAACTTTTCAGTTTAGTTTTTGTGTGTTCATGATAATCAATGAACCTGTTTTTAATGTTTGGCCTAAATGCAGACACAAAGACCCAAACGGAGAATCAAAAGACCAGCTTTAATTAAAAAAACAATCTCTGGCACAGAGGAATAAGATACAAGCCTCTGATACACAAATGTATTGCTGTTTTTGGTAATTCTGTGAGATTTATTTGATGGTTACAAAAATAAATAATATTTACAGCTGATATAGGTAAACATACAGACTATAAGTACTCTGCAAGTAAAGCTGAACAGCATATTAAACTGCATGCTTTACATCTGGCAGGTTGACCTTCAGAGCAGTAAGAAAGAGAAGGAGAGGCTTGCTGCAGAGCTGCAAAGGCTGCAGAGCCTCACCAACAACATGGACAAAATGCAGAGAGAGAACCAGGACTTGCACAGGAGGCTTTCGGTGCACGAGACACAGCAGAACCCAGATGATTTAAAGGTGCGAACAGACTTAAAAAGAGGGATTGTATTCTCCTTAAAATATCTCATTTCGTGACTTAAAGATGTGTCTCCTCTTTAGGTTCAGTGCCAGACTCTTACCAGACAGCTACAGGAGACTCAGGCCAAGCTGGCAAATGGAAAGGAGGAGACCAGAAACACCAAGAAACAAAATGAGTATTTGCAGAGTGAGAGGCAACAAATCCGGGAGCAGCTGGAGAATGTGTCCAAAGCATTAGATGCTGAAAAACGGAAAAGCGACAAATTTGAGGTTAATGCAAGCAAATTTTTAAGCTTGGTTTAGATTTACTTCTTATCTGTGGTTTGTTTTTGCTGCTTAACTCAAACACATCAGCATGCAACAAAAGGCCATTACTGTTTGAACATGTGAATAACCTCATGCAAAACTAGCAAGCACAGCAAGTTCTTCTCAAAAGAGAAGTTACAAGTACAAAGGCAAAAAATGGGAAGTATTAACAGTGCATGGGTGTAGATTTCACCTGTTCATCCCCCCCCCCATAAAACTATAAAGAGAAGAGGAATTACTCATAAAAACTGCTAGACTTTTCTTCAGCAGTAGGTCTGTTTGCTCTCAAAATGTGAACATGAATTATGAGTTAATGCAAACACTGAATGTTTTGTGGTAAACTTAATCATCCCTGCCACATAAAATCTCAGTTAGCAGCACCACAGCATGTCCTCCTCTCCTCTGGTGTCATGCACATGCAGGCAGGTGGACAAAGATGAAAGAGTCAGAAAGAAAAAGGAGGAAGAGGTCTGATATTAGAACTTTGTCACTAACAAGTCTGATATCCAACTCAGCTATGACTAGTTTGCTCAGTAATCTTTACAAAATGTTGCCTACCCTTCTTGGCTTGACACTAGTTGAGATGTACATGACTCCTAAAATTATCTCAATATATTATAGTATTTCTATTTCTATTTTATTTTACCTGTTAAACTCCAGGAGTTGATTAAGTGAATTATCATTAAGGTGAGTAGATAACATGCGCACATTAAAGATAAGAATAAGAAATACTTCATTTATCCCCTAAATTGGGAAATTACTGTTTTACAGCGGGCAGTTAAATACAACAAAGTGAAGACCTCAAAAAATCAAAATCTAATATGATGCATGAAGGAGGTTAAATCTGTGGTAAAGATTTTCTGTCGTTGTGGCAGCGGTGCTCAAACACACATCAGAGAAAGTGTTCAGCTGCATGTCCAGTAAGTGGTGCAGAGGGCAGTCGGTATCCATTAATTACTCTCAGCCACAGTCATTTTGACCTCTGATGGAAGAATCCAAACAGTGTGTGCATTCAAAATGAATTCAGACAGCAACAGCAATGACCACTTCCCTCGCCAAGTAATATGGACGCATTCAAGCAGCTAGCAGTTAAGTATTCAGGCCACAGAAACGTTCCTTCGGAGTAACATGTCCGGGATTACACCACGTTTCAGTCACAACTCGTGCAGTCCCTCCACATTTCTTCTTACTGCTCAGACTGAAGCAGGTACGGTCACACTGTAGTCTGGGAAGTGTGAATGAAGCACATCAGACTACACTCACAGTGTTCCTCCTGGGATTTAACCAGCTCACCGAGCTCCCGTGATGATCAGTGGAAGAGCTCCAGCTCTGAAGCCCCATTGTTTCCACCATTGGTCCTCCAGGATTATAGGCCTCACTTCACAGAGTAGAACTGACTGTTAACTGGCAAAGGTTCTCCATTGCCAAGAGCATAATGTGTAGAAAAATCACTGTTAGGCTTGTAAAACTTGACTTTACAGGACTTGCAAAATATTTCACCTTGACTAAATCACAATGAGCAAGAAAAATCAACTTTATGAAGTCATTAAAAGTTTAAAAAAAGAAAAAAAATATCAAACAACAATGTGAGCTGCAACAGGCTGGAAAAGGCAGGTTAGTTACCCAAAGAAATGCAAAAAAGCATCAGACATAAACAATAACTCGTTGCACTCTCAGACTCTTGTGTCTGGAACCAGGCGAACACATAATATTAAATGTGAAATGCTGAGAATGCCTGAGACCCCCACTGCATTTTACTCACGTGCATGTTGAACTGTGAGCTGCTGTCCAGACTGCAGGAAATTAAGTGCCTGATGCTCAAACGATGTTGGATGTTTTTGAAGCTTTACCTTGTTTTTCTTTCATCTTTTTTCAGATGCAAATCTTTGATATTAATGGAGTGCTGGCAGATAAGACCATCGCAATAGATGAAAGGAACATAGCTATAGATCAGAAGGAAAATCGGATCAGGCTCTTGATGCAGGAGAACGAGGAGCTTGCTCGAGAAAACCAGGTACACACAATAACGCCGTCTCTACTCAGCAAATGTTCAGACTCAGTCACTTTTTTATTTTTGACACCTCAACTGTGTTTATTTTGCCAGAATCTCAAAGATGACATTCAGGGCCTGCGCAGACTTTACACAGAAGTCCCTACAACTCCTGCAGACTCTTTGTACTTGCAACCTGACGACAACGCACCACCTGCCGACACTTCCGCCTCCCAGCTGCTGCAGGAACACCTTTATGAAACCATAGGTGGAAAACGTTCTCACACACTCACTGTATAAAATTTACCAAATCTGAAAAAGTTTCTATCGGCCCCATTCAGAATCAGATGGGGTTTTTTTTATTATTATTTAATGAAGCCAACAAGCAAACTTTTACCTTCATGTTACAGACTGCTGAAGTACACAGGGGTGGGTTGAACTGTGGTTCGTTTTAATTCACGTTATTTTTCGAGCATTTTTGAGCCCTCGAAACTTCGTGTGTACAGGAGATACCCACATGAAATCTGAAAGGGCTGAAAAACACATCTAAGGTCAATTAAGAACTGCAATCAAAACAATTTCACACACTCCAATATCACAATCTAAAGACAAAACCTTGCAAAACTGCACCAATTTCATGCCTATAACATGCAGAAACAGAAACTAGCACTGGTACCCTGGATGTTTGATCTGTTTTCACTGGAGAAAACTTCAAAATGTGCATTTAAAGGGTCATAGCACTATGTGGGGGACAGGTTATAGCATATGAAAAATTTCCTTTTGTGGTGCTAACTGCTTTTCCTCTTGTTTCATTGTAGGACCAGAGGACGAGGAGGTGAGCCAAATACTATTTTTTATATTTAATTCAGTTTAGTTTCAGTTTACTTTCACACCTACAGAAGTTTTAGTTTATAATTTAGTTTTTCTAATAACCTTGGTGCAGATATATTGACTAAAGCAGCCACAGAGTGCACAGTTAACAGTTTGGAGATGTGACTCCCGTGGCATCTCTCACCTTCAAAACACATTAATGAGAAAAGCATCCCTCCATCGAGTGACTCGGCTGTTCAGGGTTTATTTTTGAAGCAGATTTAAAACATTATCCGTTTCCTATTCCATTACGACCGCTGATTCTATTTCAGTTGCTGGTGTGTTCTCACTGCCGGGAGACTTTCCCCGGCATCACCCAAGTCGAACTGGAGCAGCATGAGCAGTCTCATCGCGTGTGCCCCTTCTGCACGATCCTCTGCGACGACATGGACCAAGCCACATTTGAAGATCACGTCTACAGCCATTAGGGGAGAGAGCAGAGAGAGAGCGGCACCAGTGTGGTTTGAATAAGTCTTAAAAGATGTGTGGCTATTCATTTAATGTAAATCACGTCCACTTTGTGTTGTTTTCCAAAACATCTTGGCTTCAAGTGCCTGCAGAGACTGGAAACCTGCATGTGTTACATAATCCTTCACAGTGGACATCACGTCCTTGTTATTGCATTTAAAAAGAAAAATATCTGCAGTTTCTGTATTGTTACACAAGATATAAAAGCTCTTTGGCCTCACAAAAAGTCTAAAATTAGCAGACACACGAGCACAACGTATCTGCTTACATTTTTCTTTCTGGTAGTAAATCACTGGTATTTGGATCTGCTTTCTGCTATGAGTATTAACACGTGAGGTGTCAAACAAGTCAGCCAACTACAGCCAAACACCTCATTAAAACCTACCTATGATGTGCAAGATGTTGGCAAACCTCTGAATGCACGCTGAAATGTTTCACACACATGCTGCTGGTGGTCGTTTCACATAAAATTTAAAGGCTGTTTGCATGTAATGTACATTAAATTTATCTGGTTAATGAACAAATACAAAACATAATGAATATGGGGGATATTTAGGCACAAAAAACACCAATGTTGAAGCCCTGACACACAAAAAGTGACCGAGTAGGGTGTATTTTTATATGCAATTATGATTATCTTTGATCGTAAAAACCTGCCGTGAATTTGACTTTTCTTTGTTTGGGTTTTTTTTTGTTTTTTTTTTTTTCTT
>VUQS01014190.1:23222-38601 GCA_015108495.1 Heterochromis multidens
ATACCTTTTTCAAAAAAAAAAAAAAAAAAAAAAAAAAAAACACAGACATCACGATGCTGCAAACAGCTAGGATCTTTCTTTTCAGAATAAAAGCCCTTTTTCAGACAGAAAATCCTCGACATTGTCATCTGGTCCTTAAATGTGGCAACATAAAATTCAGGCTGGAGGTTAATTTTACTGTCTCACATCGACAGACTGCTGATGAGGCCTTCATGGAAATTTTGGACATTGGACAGGGCTTGTCCAAAAAGGGACATAATGACATGAAAGCTACACAACCAAGGGAATAAAAATACAAGAAGTCCTTAGTTTAGTGTAAAAAGAAGCACTTGTACTTTTTCTGGAGATTTTAATTATTTTTCTGTTTGTTGTGAGTCTGTGGCTTTGTGTTAAACTGTGTTTTGTTTGGTTTCTTACTGTTGCTTCGTCTTACCTCAGCCAGCTGAAGAACTACAGTGTGGTCCATGTTGAGCTCAGCTGGGACCGACTGGACCAAGTAAGACCCACCAACGGGAATCATCCCAAAACCATTCCCCATCACCTTCAGTTTCTTTATGGCTCTCACCAAGTCGTCCCTGGGACGCACATATTCAGTCACTTTACCAATCATGTGATTAAAAATTGATGTTCAAGCATTAAATAATCCAAATAATAAACACTTTTAAGGCATTTTATGTAAATCTATAGCACATGTTTCTATATCACACAACACATTTGATTCGTTACACTTACTGGCTCACGTCCTGAGCGTATTTACCGCGTCCTTTGAGTACTCTCTGATGGAGTTCATCCAGAGTAATCAGTCCTGAAAGAAAACACACATTAGGACCTTATTTAGTGAGTTCAAAGCCAAACACAGTTATAATTATCTGATGCAGTTCATGATTTGATTCACTGCAATTCACTGTTCCTGACGGCCACTCAGTATTTAGCTAAAATAATAATGCCTGAATTGAGATGTAAGCGAAACCGCCCATGAGTGTTAACAGCCTGTTGCAGGTAAATACAGATGTAGGTTGCTGTCAAATAGGAAGGTTCCTAACTGAGTGAAGTGACCCAGAAGTATCTGCAGCTATAATAAGAGCTGGCTGAATCCTCTAAATACTAAGAAAAGGTGCTTCAGTGTTTCTGTTTTACCTCCTTTAGCAGAGGATACACTGGACTGTCCTTTATAAAAGCAGGCCCAACATTATTAAGGAGTTTTATGTGATTCTCTGAGCACCAGGTTTCACTTTTCCTAAGTCCTTAAAAATTCTCCCTCAGATCTTTCCTTGATCTCATGATGTTTTCCACTGAGGTTAGGAAAACTGATTAAGAGAAAGAGGTAAGAGGTGATTTTTTTTTGGGGGGGGGGGGACTATTGGCAACCACTCAGTGTACAAACCTCCATTTCTGTGTTTCAGGGCAAGGCACACTTCAATGATCTGTACACCAAGCTCATAGTAGAAATCACCGACTCCGAGCATCTCAGACCAAAAACCTTTACCAGCTGTGGAAAAAAAGGAGAACACAGAAAAGTTTTACTCCACATGGATAACCGGAGGAAGGAAGAAATGAAGGAAGGAAGGAAGGATGGATGGATGACACTCTCAAACTTAAGATGGCTGCAGCCCATTACAAAATCTGAAATTTTCTGTGGCCCACCTAAACTTTCACTCCAACTGTGATCATTTCTTTCTTTGAATTTTGAGCAGTTTACTGATTTTTCATTAACAGCTTTACTTCCAACATCCGACAGCCATTGCTCCAGTTTTTCTTCCCACCATTGATGTGATATAAGGTGAGTTTGTATGTAAGCTTGTTTCCGCCGCTGAAAAAAAAAAAAATGTTCCCATCCATAAGTCAAAATTTCAAGTTATTTTTTCAAACTTTCGTGTTAGGTATCTCAAAATTTTAACTTGCTAACTCAAACTTCTGAATAAATAACTAAAAACTGAGAAAATAACTAGAAATTTTTAGTGAATACTTTGAAAATTTTGAGATAATAACCCAAAATTTTGACTTACGGATACCAAATGTTTTTTTGTTTTTTTTTTTTTCCCAGTGGTGGAAAAAAAGCTTCTGTAAGTTCATGATCAAAATCAGGTCAGAAAATAAAAAACATGTACTTTTTAAATCCCATGGCTTTATTTCATTATTATTAGTCTATTATTTCTGTTTTGTTCATGTAAAGATTTAACAGTGACTTTAAAACTTTACTATGCAACAGAAAATTTCAAGTTCTTAAAATTTTTTTATTGTAAATTACTTTTTTGTGGCACACCGTGGGGCCGCAGGGGATAACTGCATAAGGGCCGCTGGGGAAAATAAAAAACTTAAAGTTGCTCTGTGAATTTTTAAGATTAAAGCTGTTAATTTATGAAAGGCAAAAAAAAAGGCAAAAAACTAAAAAGGCACATTTCTGAATAAAAAATATTCATTGTAAGCCAGTGGTCAACACACTGCTGTTTCACTTTTCAATATTAAGTTGGAAAGATGTTCACCTATTTGAATTCCTGTGACCAATAACTCATATCAAACATTAGAACACCAACACCACCTCTTCCCAATCACATCATGATGGCAGACCACAAACTAAAAGCTTTTCATTAAAACGAGTCGTCCTCTGATCTGACTCTTTCTGGCTGTGAGGAGTGTGCAGAGACTGTCTACAAAGTGCAACACCAACAAAATTTAAAAAAAAAAAAGAAACATACATGTTTACTAATAACGTTGCTCTCATACAGTGAATTTTTTTTCAACTTAAACCTGAAAAGTGATGCGATGTGGTTCCATGTCGAAAAAACTCTATTTTCCAAGGTTTTTATGATGAATTTGCCTTTTTTTTTTTCTTGTAAATTTACAAAAACATTCTCTGAATGCATCCCCACCGAGTCCCTTATTTATTTATGTTTTTAATGGTCCTAATACGCCGACAAAGCACACGGCTCCTTGGCTGAGTTTATTTTTTGCTGATTATATTCCAAATGATTCTCACATGCAAGTGGGTCAACGCCGATGGTGGCGCACATTTCCTGAAACTGGACCCTGAACTGCGAGTTCTTGCGGATTTCTTGTTTATGCTTGCTGGCAAACTCCTCCAGGTGGGTCTTGAAGGTTTCCAGCTGCTTGGACATCTGGCAAAAAAGAAGAAAGTGTTCAATGAACATGCACTCAGCTGCTTCAAAACTTTATTAGTCCTGAGAAAGACTGCAATCAACCACTGAAAAACTGTCAGAGGAACTCTGAAATGACTGAATTAGTTTTAACCTGAGCGCAGTGTAAAAACCAAAGAAAACCAGGAGCAGATGTAAAAAAAATTTAAAAACAGGGCTTTAACTGGCACTTTTTTTCCATCAGGTTAATCCTGCTGTCAATTCTGATATTTAAAAGATCCTTTAGTCCGGAACAAGGTCGCTGCACCAGAGCCAACTACTATTATTATTACTATTATTAAATTATTCAACAAAATATGCTGATTATTTTCTTTCAATCACACAATCAGGTTCATCTACAGATAATGACTTCCCTTTGAGAACAAAACTCACAGGAACTTACCTGGACTATTTGATCTTCAGCCAGAACAGTTCCTCTCTCTTTGTATTTGGCCTAAACCGGGGTAAAAAAAAAAAAAGACAGGTGAGATAAGCAGGTGTTTCTCCAGCTTCTACAGCGATGATTACCCGCTTTCAGAGCCCCGGTGCGACGTTACCTCAGCCAGCTTCTTTTTGGCGATCGCCCCGGCGCCGACACCTCTCCGCATTTTGCTGATGTCTGTCCCAAACTCTAAGAGGAAGGTTTACACTCAAAACTGCGTGTTTACCGCACACACAAAAAATCTCCCTTATGCACAATTTTATGGTAAAGATTTGGAGCTAAGCTAATCTGACTTCTTTAACTCTGTCGCTCCAAATTCTCCGTTTTTATCACCTCAGCGGATAAAGTTAGCTCTTATATCACCGATCTGTTACTCCTGTACATTTTTTAAGGACTGAAAACGTGAAGTTTTCTGGTTTATTCCGGGATCTTTCACGCTAATTGGTTACAGCTGCTTCCATTTTGTTTACAAGGAAGTAAACAACTGAACAGCGTATTGAACACTGCCCCCTGGTGTTGGGGAGAATATAGCAGCAGCTTCATGGAACTGTATGAACCTAAAAAACGTTAAAAGTTACACAGTTATGGATATATATCAAAATGATCCTCATCACCATATAATGATAGCTTCTTTGCACCATGTGTTTGCACTATATGTAAGTTTTTACTTTAATTTATTATTTATTTCCAAATATTTTTGCAGTGCAACCGTTTTCACGATGTTATAACAACACATTATATTGTAGTTTTCTCAAAGTCAGGGTAATTATACTCACTATACAATAGCAGTTCAAACTAGTGTCAGATCCTGATATGAGAATAAACTAATGCTGTATTTGGAGCTGTTAGACTTGCAGTGGAATAAAAGTATAAAGCCGTATGAATGCATGAACAAAAGTACCTTTAAACTGTACCTAAGTATGAATTTCCCTCTCAGACCTAGAGCATGTCAGCCTCTGTAAAAGGTTAAAAGTTTCTGAGAAAACAAATTCAGTGGCATTGTTTTTTAGATAATCACTTTATTTATTCATGTGAAAACTGTGTTATATGGATGGAGGCTTTGCACAGGACAAATATTAACTTAACATTCACAGATTGTCCATCACAGAGTTAAAAGATGAAGAAAATTTGAGATGCTTTCTCCACAGTGTCACTGCATCCTGCTGGATCTTGAGAACCTGAGAACAGGGTGACGGATTGTTATTATTAAACACAGCAAAGTAGATTGATTTTAGATTTTCTTGTTTAATTGATTGATTGTTTGGACAGAAAATACAGAGAAAAGCTGCTTCTAATGTCCCAGAGCTCAAGTTGGGACGTACTATTGTGAATAAATCTTCTGGTAAATGAAGCAATTCCTAGATTTTCCAGGAAAAATGTCTGTTTATGCATTGAAATGACATTTAAATTTGTTTTACTTAAGTAAAGAGTTTAAATATGTCTTTCTCCACTTTGTACAAAACAATGTTTAAACTCTCGTGCAGCCACTTTTAATGCAAAACATCTGTATGACACCACAGGGCTGCACATGAGCCTGAAACCAGTTTTCTGTATTTATTTCTAATCAAATATTCAGACTTCCTGTGGCACATCATAAAAAAAATCCTGGAAATGCCCCTGCATATGGATAAATGAAAACACACCTAAATGTTTCTTCTCTGCTTCTCTTGCAGGCTGAGCTTCAGCAGGTCATTGTACTGATGTCCCTCTAAATCCTCCCCGACATCAGTGGGCCTGAGAGAACAGGAAATACCTTTCAATCCAGTAAATCTGTTGGTTTTCAATCTGTCGCTTCATTCACTGACTCACTTGCTTTTCTTCTCCCTTTGGCTGAGCAGGAACTTGATGAAGTTTTTCTGTACCATTGAATCCATGATTTTGCTGATTTCGCTGGCGATGGTCGACTCAGCGTACCTCTTCCTCAGGTTGTACTCGTCTTCACTGAAAGGCGACAGAGACACAAATATAATAGTTCTGTTGGAGGTCTCTTTCTGTTAAAAGGGAATTCTTCCTCCCCGCTGTCACCAAGTGCTGCTCACAGGGGATCGCCTGACTGTTGGTGTTTTTTCTCTAATATTGTAGGGTCTTTACTTTACAATATAAAGCGCCTTGAGGTGACTTTTGTTGTGAATTGGTGCCTTATTAAAATAGAACATGAATAGAGTGGCAATAAATCATTATTTGGTGTATTTTTTTGGTTATTTGATCAATCTTTTGGTTGATAAAATTAAAGAAAGTGGTGATAAGATTTCCAAATGTGTAGTTTTGTCTAACCAAGAGTCAAATCATCACATTCGAGAAGCAGGAAATACACCTGTGGCATGTTTGCTTAACAAGCAACTAAAATAATCACAAAAATTGTAGTTTAACTGATTGTTCAACTAGTCATTTAAGTTGTCCACATCAGCCACATTATTCTGTGTTCTGTATTATAGCAGCAGAAATTGGACATTGACAACATCCTTATCAAAGACATACTAAACTGTAAATGTGTTATAAAGTACTTTTTATTATGTATTTAACCAGGGAGTCAAATCTATTATAAATTGTGTTGACTTAAAGAAGGAAAACTAGTCAGTTAAGTACACAGAGAAAAGTTTAGAGGCTGTTTAAATCAATATATTATATAATATTCAAGTTCATTATGCACATAAAGGGATTTCGTGCTGCACTGAGACATTGTTTCCGATCTTTTTTGATTGAAGTACCCCCCACAGTAACCCATATCAACCCCCACTGTCATGTTCAAAATGTATTAATTAAAACAATTTAACCCACAAATTGTTTAAAACTATAAATACTAATTTAAGGTGTTTCTTATCAGAATATTTCTTAACATGCAGGGTTTTCCTTCACAGCTGTAGCCTGTCATACAGTATATTGTAATAAATATTCAGCCCTATAAGCCTTTGCATTTATTTTCCTCCCAAACACAAATATGTGTGCATGTTCTTTTACAAAATCATACTTTTTTTTTTTTTTTTGCTTTTATTAATCCCAACTTCCACATTTTAAGTCAAGCTCAACATGAGTTTTGCTGTATGTGAACCTCAGCCTCCTTCTGTCTACAGTCCACCCCTAAATAACATTTATGAACATTCAATACCACAAAATGTCTCTATTTTTAACATATAAAATATCTGCAAGTAAAAAGCTGATGATCACTATAATGTTTAGCAGCCTTGTCTTGCAAACATTGCTTTTAAATCAGATTAATCCTCCAGTATGTTCAGGGGAAAAAAACATGTAAAGCATATTGTGAGACTAACCCCATCTCTTCTAGTTTTGCATGCAGGGCTCCAAACAGGCAGACGATCAGAAGTTTGAACAACACAGCCTTCATGATGACCTGAAAGCAAAAATGGGGAATTTTAGAGGAAGAGCAACTTTAAACCTAAACAAACTGGAGGAAAAGTGAACACATTATGTAACTCAAACCAAGTGTGTGAGCAGTTACATGAAATGAAGTCAAGTATATTTTCTTACCTTTAAATTAAAATGTCTTTAAAACAGGCAGAAGAGAGAAATTCAGGAGAAATCTGTAGGCTTCTTACTGCGACGTGTTGCCTTCAGAAAATGAGCTTTTATGTAGTCTTCTCTGAGATAAAATGTACCATAGCTGCAAAAACAGTTTAGTTCCACCACATTAAGTCATTAATGAAACACACGTACACACACAGGTGACTACTGATAAGGAGCGATGTAATAAATGTTGAAAGTTAACTCATTTCACTTTCCTAAAGAGTTAGCAACCAGCAGAAAACATACATGGGCCATTAAACTAATGAAAAAGTGGCACTGTGAAAATTAAAGCTTGTTGATAATACATTGAAGATAAAAGATGTTTGAATGAAGCTTATCTTAAAGAGGGAAATTTCTGCTCTATAATGCTTTTTCCAAAGTAATGACACCTGCTGCTCCTGTTATGAAACAGCTTGGCCTCAACTACTACCCCCTCACACAGTGAGACTGAACCCATTACACTCTGTCCCAAGGGTGGATGCTTTTAAAATAATGAGGTGTGTATAGGTAATCCATGTGGGGCAAAAGCTCAGGCTTCAGACTACTCTGAGAGATCTGTTTTAGACAGTTTTTTCTACTCTTTTCTCTGTATGATGTCTGGTTGCAAGAAGCAGCCAATCAGAAAAACTTCAGGTTAACAGGAAGGTGGTCTTAAACACCAGAAGCAGATAATAAACCAAGGGCCAGCCACCCATCCATCTTCTTCCACTTACACAATTCAGAATCACAGTGGACCTGGAGCCTATCTCAGCTTTCACAGGGCGAGAGGCAGGGTACACCTGGACAGGTCGCCAGTCCATTACAGGGCTAACACAGAGAGACAGATAACCATTCACACTCAGATTCACAGCAGCAGCCAATTTAGACTCACCAATTAACCTAACATGCATGTGTTTGGACTGTGGGGGAAAGCCAGAGTACCCGGAGAACCCAAGCAGACACAGGGAGAACATGCAAACTCCACAGAGAAGGACCCCAGCTGGTGGATTCAAACCCATGCAGAACCTGTGTTAACCACTGTACCAACACGCCACCCAGTAGAGCTAAATAAGGGTTATTTTAAACTGTGAATCATGCAAAACTACTCCAGTAGAGTCCAAGAACAAAAATATGGAGACAGAAATGAGCAGAATAGGTCTCTCCATATATTTTGCCTATAGGTATACTTTGTGTGAATAAAAGATTTTGGTTCTTCAGGTTAAAAATAAGCCACAAAACACACACAGTGCTCAAGTCTAACGTTAATCTAACATTTTCACTGGATAACATTTCCCCAACTGTATGTGGTTAGCCATTTATTTTTGTTACCGACTATTTCCAATTTATATTTTCATGTAAAACAAAATAAAGGAAAAGGTTATAAAGTAATGAAGTCTCTTAGATTAATGTTTCTTATGTGTGTGTTGGTTGCCTTATCGGTTGGAATTAAATATGTGTTTTGTGCTGGTAACACCACAAAACACATATTTAATTGTTGCCTTTTAGAGAGAAAGTAACAACCTAGCACACAAATTATTGTATAATTCTTTGGTTGAATTTGATAGTTTTGATTTTTTCACTGTCTAATGAAACTACTGTACTTTTTACTTGCAAAAGTCTTTTGTTCTTCACTCCTATATTGCTTTTCTTACATATGACCAGTTTCTGAAGGGGGAAATTCAAAGGGAACAATATCATGACATCTATAGATGCATCTATGGATATCACAATATTTATAATTCATTGAAATATGTTGTTTATGTTTATGCTTTTCCAACAGGTTTTCAAATGATCCTGGTGATGTTACTGCTCCCACATTTATTCAAAGATTGAATTGCAGGTGTTGTTACTCACTATGAAACAACAAATATGAGAAAAGCTTTGTCTAATGTCAATAGTGCTACTACTGCTACTACTGCTACTACTAATTATTATTATTATTATAAAAACAAATGACAATAATGGGTTAAAAAATGAACTCAACAAGTGGTTCCTTGAAGAACCTTTCTGGGGAGACTTCCTTGAGGAACCTTTTGGAACTGAAACGTTTCCTCCACAGTAGCAATGGCTCTTTTAGTTTTAAAAGTATGAGGTAGAGAGTGTGATTTTTTTTCTGTTATAGGTCATAAATTTGCTGCAGTTACCCACCAACAGTCTTTTTTTAGCTTTTATTCAAAATTTACTGGCAATGTGAAGGATAATAATAACACAACATAATGACAAATAAAAGAATAACAACACTGATAACGAGAGCATTCAAAATCATTTTAAAATATAAAAATTCCTATTAATTGATAATAAATTTGCATTTATGGATATAAAACTTGCCATGTAAAATAAGAAGTAGTTTTTCAATAATAAACTATAACTTCTTTTTTCTGTAAAATAATCTTAATCCCACATAACATATTAAATACACATTTTCCACATCAATAAAAAATTTAACAGATTTAACAGATGCTAAAATACATTTATTAAAAAAAATGTAAAACTGTTTCTGTGGCAGTATTACAAAATACACAGGAACCAGAAAAATTATTTCTAGATTTTTTTGGAAAGTTGTTTGTCGGATAGATGAAATTAAATTTAAATTTCATTTTACCAGCTTTCATGCCAGTTTATTAGATATCAAATAATATTAACATCATACACTGGAACCATATCAATAATGCAGAACAAATCAATGGTTCTTCATATAATCATTAACATATGAATTTTATCTGCTGACATGCATTTCTTATTTGTTATACATATTTGAAACTCGAAGTAAAAACCAATGTCTGTTAGAAACAATTTTAAAAATGGGGTTCAAGTGATAATTTTTTAAAAATCATTCGTAGTTTTTTTTTTTTCTTTACATTTAAAACATATTATTATGGATTATTTATTTAACAAAAGATAATTCTCATATAAGTCCTTTAAGAAAATTATGTTTCGGTCAGCCCAAATTTGAAAAAACAGACCTTGCCAATTTATACGTTGACCTCTTACGTCACACCCAACGTAAACCAGAACACGCCCCTTCAGTCGTTGTTTCCGGTTGCTTCGCTCGGTTGCATTTTTTAAATATCCAGGGGGACGTTTCAAGCAGCCCTAAAGGGAGTAGGTACTCTTTGACTAAACGCACTTCCAAACGCAGGCTGATAGTTAATAAAGACTTACTTAAAGTGTTTAACAATGGTGTCAGAATGTCGTCATTTCATTGTGTCGTTGCGCTCTCTCACGCCCCCTGCTGGCGCCCCTTCCGATGGAAACCTCCAAAACATAAGAAATGGCCATCCAACAAATTACGCATGCGCAGTAGTCGGCGCTTTAAAACAAGTCTTGAGGAGGGAACATGAAGACAGTTGCAGGTGGACTTGAATAATAGTCGATGTAAGCTGAAAACGCATAAAAGCGTGTTGGTAAAAAGCAGGTACGTGTGAATTATCAGTGTTTACGACGCGCTCGTTACACTCGGCTCGCTCCAGGCGCGCGGTTTGTCCGTTAAACCAACCGGCTAGCGTTAGCCACCTAGCTAGCTGTTATTGTTTTTCGTGATTCCGCGAGAACCAAAATGGAGGAGATGGCTGATGCCAGTGTCCTACACAGCCACTCCCGAGTCCTTGTTTGAAGCCTGCACATTGAAATGTCGACCCAGGCGCGTTATTTATGGGTCAAATTCCTGCCAAACTCACCACTTTGTTACCAAATTAGCGTGTCTGTGTTTGCACTGCTGTGTTAATATAGCTTAGCGTCAGTTTGTTTTTTTAGTAAAAGGTGCCCCAAAATCATACACAATTTAACCGTGTAATACTCTTTGATTCGTCCAAGTGCTACAAGTTTGTGTACGTTTTCCACCTTACGTTTAAAGACTTGTGCACTCTGAAATAAACACACAGGAGGAGCCAGACAGATGTCTTTATTGTCCTTTGTTTTGCAGGACAGCAGCTTCGAGTTCACATGTGAAGTTGCTGCTGGTTAAATCTCAGGATGAAAAGTCGCTGTTGTGTTCGCCATGACTCTGAGGTCCACGCTGTATCCAAACACGCGATTCAGGCAGCACGCTGACGCCGGGGGCGCCACCGTGAGTCTGGTGAGCCTCAAGAGGGAGTCCTGCGACTTTGTTATAGATGTTCAAGACGTGCAGGGGGGCAAATCAAAGGACTTAGACCAGAATTACATGACAAGCAAGGTTGCCCTCGCTGCGACTGTTGCAGGGGTAGTTCAAGGAGACACTAAATCTGTGGGGATATTGTCCCCTGTCAGACCAATGGGGGGTGAGGGAACCCCGGTGAAAGGTAAACCCCTCTCTGTTGACAATATGGAAAACCCTCAGATGGCTGTGAACAATAACCCAAAGGATGCAGGTGCTGATGAAAGTGCGAAAGGGGTTGTACCTGGAGTACTTGGCACCGCATCCATCGAACTCTCCTCTGAGGGCAAGTGGAGGAACATCAGGAAGACCCCTGCCAACCCTCACACACAGGCCAACTGCCTCCGACAGATTCTCCTCCTCCAGCTGGACCTCATTGAACAACAGCAACAACAGCTGCAGTCCAAGGACAAGGAGATAGATGAGCTCAAAGCAGACAAGGAGACAGTATGTAAAAGTTTTGGCCAGTATTGATGTGGTTTATATCACGTTTTGCTTCTTTATGCCAACAACTTTGCTTTTTTTCCACTCGTGTCCTCCTCCTTTTGCAGCTGCTTGCACGTATTGAGCGCATGGAGCGCCGCCTCCAGCTCACAAGGAAGGACCCGCCCCGTGATAAGCGCCTTTTCCAACCCCTGGAACCGTGGACCCCTGACAAAGAGGACATGTGGGATCTGGAGCTTGATGAGAGTCCACAGCCCGACCCAGCCACACTACTCCCCTTCAGTCGGGGGGGCAAAGGTCAAAAAAGGTACAATAAACACCAACAGAGACATCAGACCTCAACACCATAGTAATAAAAAGAAAAAAATGTGCTGTCTAATTCAATCTATTCAGACATTGTTTGCGTTATAAAAGGCAAATGATGTGACATTTTTCTGCATATAAAAAACACAAAAAGGTTTTAACCTTCCTCCAAAGGCAAATCATCAGGACAGGGATAAAACAATTTTAGGAGGATTTAATTTACTCAAGCACCAAATACAATTTTTTTTTCTTAAATATCCAGAAATAATGGGAAAATCTATTGATGCTGTTAGGTGAGATACCCCAGACTTATTGCCTTAACTGCATGTGGACCGATTGTACTTAGAAAGTCCAATTCTGAGCAAGGAACCCCGGTACTAACCCCCTCTTTTTTGTCTTTTACACTCAGAAAATCTTGCTTCGGAGATACGAAAGTGCAAAAATCTCGGGGTAAAAGTGCCAAGCTGAGCCCGCAGAAGTCCGAAATTGAGCCTGGCTCTCCCAATCAGCGAGAGCTCCGCAGCAAGGAAACCCCAGAGAACACTGTTCCTGCGAGGGCAGAAAGGGACGGTTTGCTCCTATGCAAAGAGGAGGCTGAACTGAGCTGTCAGATGGAAGATCTGCCCTTCATGTCGACGACAGAGATGTATCTGTGTTGCTGGAACCAACCTCCTCTGTCCCCCCTGCGTGAGACTTCCCCGAAAAAGGAGGAAGAGGTGGCCAGTGAGTGGACTCCTCATGTAGTACATGATATGCTGATTGTTTGTAAGCCTAACCTATATCCCACCTTCAATCACTTTATCCTTCAAAATGTCCTGAACACACTATCTATGAATAAACTCTTGTCCCTGCTTCTTTTTACCTCCTAGTCCCATCTTGGAGGGAAAATATTATAGAGCCCCTGGATGAAGACTCCTTTAACCCCCCTGAGGTGAGAGACACATCTGAAAGGAAATTTCTACCTTCTAAAATTATCTCACATCAGATCCAAAAACAGTTTAACTCATGATTTGCTTCTCCTTCCTCAAGCCTCTGGACGACGGTGTGTTTTTGAAACGTCACTCGAAGCTCGAGTTGGATGAGAAGAGGAGGAAAAGGTACCAATCGCTGACTTAAACTTGGTTTAAGATTTGAATAAATAGGTTCCAGTTCTTGAGTATTGACTGGTGCGGGTGCTGGAGTAAACTGCATCAGCCAGTATTGATGAGGAGCATGTTCAGAAACTTGGTATTAAATGGGCCCTGAGTTTAAATATTAAGGACCAGAGTATTGATGAACTCCATCAAGGTCCGTTCTGCTGGAATGCCACATTTGTATCTTATAACAAACAAACAAAGCCTGTTTTACTTTAAATTACTGACATTTTCACAGATATGTTGCCACAGCTGTTAAGACAAAACAATATTCCTCACCCCTTTGAGAGTTTGCTCCTCTGATGGATTTGAGCGAGGATGTGAATGTCCTTCCTTGCTGTATAGCACCACAAACCCTCGGAGCAGAAGAAAGACTCACAGAAAACAAAAAAACTTTGCAAAGAAAAAAAAGTTACTGAGCTTTACAGTGGTGTTTTTACTTCACAAATTACAGAAGTGGCAGGTTCACACAGGTAGAGAACAGATATGACCTGCAATTATTTTAAATCATGGGTAATAATAGTCCGGCGTGAATCAGCTTTTATACGTCTTTCAATAAATACTGAAACCTTCATTTTCAGTCATGTTTGTCAGCAGGTTGAAAATGCCCATTCTGTACATTTTTGTGGCACTTGGGTAGCACAGTTTCTTGTTACTTGTTGGCCAACGTATGGCCTGATCACTCTGTGCACAAACAGTAAATATTCATGCTAAAATAAAACGTTTAAGGTGAGCTCGAGCCAGAATGACTAGAAGAAAGACTTTTAATTTATTTTATTAAATCAAGAATAGTGAAACCATTTCATCCCTTTAAAAACAAACAACACTTTGGTTTTGAAAAGTCTGGTGAGGAACAAGTTTCAAAAGTCGAGTTATCGCTTTAAATAATTACAGTCTCAGTACTGACCTAAATAATAGTGGCGATTTTCTTGCCATTCTTGCCACTGAGCAGCCCTATTACCACCATACTCCTCTTTACTCGTCCCATCATGTTAATGAATTTGTGTGTTTCTAGATGGGATATCCAGCGAATCAGAGAGCAGCGCATGTTCCAGCGTCTGCAGCAGCGCATGAACAGGAAGAAAGTCGTCCAGGAGACCGAACCGGAGCTGTCGTCCTTCTATCCCGACACCGAAGATGGTACATCTGCATTGTTCATTCATAATTTGGGAATGGGGATATGACTTTTTTTCTTGAATCAAATCAGGAGATTTTAACTTAATTCTCTTTACATCTTCCAGTTGAAAGTATAGTGATCACTCCCTTCTTGCCTGTGGTTGCATTTGGTCGGCCTCTGCCCAAACTCTCACAACAGTAAGTTAGAGGTGTTTTGCTTTAGGCTGCTTTTTTTTCCTCATTTTCTGTCATATACAAACTGTTATAATGGTGGATTCTCTTTAAATATGACCAAAGTTTCCAATAATTAGATCAGTGTATGTACAAGTAATCTCTGTGAGGCAAAAGCTCGGGCACAGCAGCCCCACTCACCTGCTGTTCAACCCGGCTGTTTGCCTCACATGGTAACAAAAATTTATCTCTGAGAAAAATCATAGCTAAAATCTTTGTGTAGTCTGAGTTTCATTTGAGACAAAACACCAAATGAAGTGAAGGCCATTTTCATAGTCCAGCTCTTCCACGTCTATTTCTTCTGTAACTTGTCAGGATAAAATAATAATATAAATGGAACCTAATACACTCATTTCCAGCTCCATATTTTTTTTATTCTTTGACTCTTAGGGTAGTTTTGCATGATTCACAGTTCAAAATAATCCTTATTTATCTTATCCTGAGCCTTGGTGCAGCCCCTCAGTCTGAAACAAGCTGTTTAAACTCCTCTTCCTTTCAGCCAGGGGTGTAATATTTATTTAAAACAAACAAAGAAAAAAACCTGAATTCTGAAAATATTCACCTGGGCCATGGCCAAGATTTTAATAAAGCTGCTAAAAGGGCACCACTTACCCCAATCCACTGAAAAATTAACAGACACCAGAAGGTTTATTATTTGTATTATTATTATTAGTATTATTATTATTATTATTATATACGATATGTCTATAAAACAGATGGCCTTATAAGTGCAACTTCAACAACACATCTTAAAAACTCATTAGTTTCTAACAATAGCAAAATTTTACACTAGGTTGGCTGGCCCTCATAAAGTAAAGGTTTGAAGTCCAAAGTTTTGACATACGCTGATGCCATTATGTGAAATTTAAGCAGTTTTTAATATTAGCATCCACCATTGTAACTGTGTGTGTGTGTGTGTGTGTGTGTGTGTGTGTGTGTG
>VUQS01014192.1:12278-29237 GCA_015108495.1 Heterochromis multidens
GAGTTCCATTAGTTTAATTACTAATGATTAAATGCAGAGTGGTGTATAAACACACAGAGAGTGAAAAGAGATGAGTGAAGAAGAAATGCTCAGTGCATCATGGGAAGCCCACGAGCAGCATGAGCCTATTGCAGCATAACGTAGGGAGGAATCAGGGTCACCTGATCCAGCCCTAACTATATGCTTTATCAAAAAGGAAAGTTTTAAGCCTGATCTTTAAAGTAGAGAGGGTGTCTGAAATGTCATGCCTCATACTGAGACTTATATTACATCATGTGTACTTACCAGCCCAATACATGAATCACAACAGATTATTATCATCTCAAATCAAACAATGCCGGTTGCGCCCTTATCTAAACGGCGATTGAAGCATTTGACTGTGTGTGGTTTGCAAAGAATTACAGCATGTTGAGCATTTGACCCCACCTCTTCTACATTGAACAGTTTGTCTCCATGCACCAATGTCACACACATTTTATTTTTTAGTTTTCATGCATAAATGACAACAGATAATCTTTGATTTCTTAAAACATACTCATGTTTATTTGTTGAAAGCACATTGATTCTATTTGTTTAGTGCACATTCAGTTAACTTTGGTATGCACTATGAATTTCTTTTTTCTCGGTTTGCCTGTGTGGGGTTCGACTTGCAGAGGTCACCTAGCAGGAATGAGTAAAACATGAGCCTCGTAGAAAGCAGCACAAAAAAATGTACATACAGGAAGTACGAGTGACTGTAATTATTTACTTTGCATATATTGTTTGTTTCATTTGACTCATTGCTTATTTATTTAGTTATTTTAGAGATGGAAAATGTTAAGTTAATGTAAGTAAGAACTAACTAATTTGATATGTTAGGGTTTGTTTCCCCCATGCGTCTCTTGTGGTCTGATCAGCCAATTTATTTGGTAAGTTTTGGTTAGTTTCTCATGCTACTTCTTCAGCTTTTTGTCCTCATTACACAGTTGAGTTCTGCTCAGCTGACACTGACTTTATTTAAACCTTTATTTAACCAGGAAGTGAAACTCTTGGGACAAAGAATCTCTTTTCATAGGCTGCATTAACCTATCATGTGTTTCTTGTGTTGGGAGAAAGTAGTTAGCATGGTGCTACCATCGTTTGTCATCTTTTGGGTAAAATAAAACCTGCTTTAAAAAAATATAAATAATAACTTACCTGTGGCTCCTCTTGCTGTTCCAGCTTGGTCCCTCAACAGTCCGCCTACTGTGAGAGACCGAGACATTTCTGAGAATTTTTTCCCCCAAGAAAATTAATTGGACGGCAACTATTGAGGGTGAGAAGTGTGTACTGTTCCACACTCAGATTTTGGATCGTTATGAGTACACCACCCAGGTACCTGTGGTGACCTTTGTGCAGCTGTACTTGCAGTGTGCACTCATAATGGTACACAATTTGAGGCACAGCAAGTGTCTCTTATATACCTGTGTTGGACTATTTTTCTGTTTTGGCTTATCCTTTCAACCACCAGATACTCCAAGAAGTTGCCAAGATATAGTCTGGCCCTTATCCCCACTATAAAACTAAGATGTGTTTTATTTTCTGTTTTTCTTTTTGTAGAGATTTAACAAACCAGACATAACATATTAATCAGTGAGGCTTAGAAATGCTGGTAGGTAAATTTTCCTGTCTTTCTGTCAACTCACTGCTTTCTTTAGCCTGACATTTAACAATCAGACCCAAGGAGTGGCTTCAAGCTTCTCATCCACTTAACAAAGGGAATAAGCATGAGAAAAGCGGGTTATATCGCTCATCTGATCTGGATTAGTGTCTTATGATGGAGAAAAGTCTTGATGATTTCAGCTCTAAAATGAAGAGAGAGGAGACGGTGGCGACGTATGAAAAAGCAATAAAGGAGAAACTGTTGAGACTCTGCCCTAACCTCCCCCTCACTGCTGCTCAACAATCCTGTCATTATTTCTTCCCCACCAGGGTGGGCTTGGAATTTTCCCAGAAAAACAGCATAAACAAGAACAACAAAAAATAGTAATACACGGTGATGTTATAATTTTGCAAGAAGTAATTATATAAAAAAAACTGGAGATTCTAGAGATTGTTTTTTTCTGTCTCGCATAGCAATGCCAACCTATCTCCAATGGAGGGAAAAAAACAAATCAGTTTTCTTTGACCTGAAATCCTCCAGTTTAATTGGAGACAAAACAGAACCAAGTCCCTTTGCTGTAGCTTTTATTTTTTTATTTTTTTGTTTAAAAAGAGTAGATTTCCTTCTGGTGCCTGTTATCCTGAGCTGACATTTTGTAGTGTGTATACTGACTCCAGGAGGACCAAACGGTTTGCATTGCCCTTGCCATTTCAAACAAGCAGTGTTTTATTTTTGCCCTCGAGTTCCTTTACACAAACTGACCAGGTAGCTGGCTCTGCATGTTCCGACTAGTCTCCACATCTGCTGCTTCCTGCTGATCTGTGCAGCAGAAAAGTCTGCAGAGTCATTCCTCACGCCCCGCAAATGTAATCTTTATTTTTTTTTTTGTCACAGATAAGGAGTATCATCTGTCATTCCAGGGTTACACAAGTGAGATGAAGCGAATCACAGATTATCAGATCAGTTCAAGCTCTGATATAAAGGTTTTTTTTCCCCAAGAGTATCTCAAATCTTGTTTTTTTTCCTTTCTTTCAGGTCACAGGTGCTTCACAGCTGCTGTGGAAAAAAGCATCTGGAGCCCACAAGGATGTAACCATAACGAGGGGAGAGAAGGGCAGAGAGGTGCAGAGGGGATCCAGCCTCTGCCCTGGCTGTGGTGGGGAGGGTTCCTGGCACCGTGATTTGATGCACAAAGAGAAACAAAAATCACATTGCCAGGGATTTCCACTCCTTCACAGCTCAGCAGGTGACCCATCACATACGATATATTTCCATTGCGGGTTGCTTTTGTGTAGTCGTCTTGGCTGTTCTGATTGGTTTCAGTTGATTTCTGATGCTGGATGTTGCTATGGAGTCAAAGGAATAAATATTGGTGAGGTTAGATATGGTGATCAACTCTCAGCAGACTTCTCACAAAGAAAGCTGTGAAATAGCACGTTTCTCCTTAGAAAGTGTGGAAACGCTTATAAGGCTGCAGTTAAACATGCAGCTGTCTGAAATTCAAACTCTTCACACTTCTCATCTTTCAGATACGGCAGGAAGTCGATGTAAATGCACGTGAGAGCCGTGCAGCTTTACATGATAGAACAAATTTTTGGAGTCGGCTCATGTTTCAGCTCTCGGATTTTAGATTTTAAAACAGGGACGCGATTTCAATGTTTGAAACCAAGGCTCTGATCCTACACTGGCAGCACATTCTGAAACACAAAGGCAAAGCGAACCTCAACATGCGAAGCACTGCAGGCTTTGAAACCACCAACTTTACCAGTGAGCAGTCACGTAAAGGTCTGCGTGAGTCTCTGGTCCCTCGAAAGCCTGCCACCCACTTGCTAAAGGCACAGAGCTTAGCTAATTGGTGAGCATTGATCCCTGCTATGTGTTGTTCACAGTGGCTAAGTTCAGTGCCTGAGGTGAAATAGTTGATTCGACGTTGGGGATTTGTTCCGGTGAATGGAAAGAACCTGATGATCTCGGATATGAGGAAAGAACGAGGGAGGAGAGAGGGGGAGAGGCGGGATGCAAGATTAGGTGGGAAAGAGGGAGGTGGAAAGAGAGAAGCTAGGATCACGGCTCTAATGTGGGCTCACCTGTTTCTGTGGACCAAAGGCAGTTTGCTTGTGCAATTTGGTCCAGAGGTGAGACAAGCTGTACTGTTTCTTTGTTTGCCTGCAGCAACAACTGTCTTTTTACTTCTTACATCTGGCACGAATCCTCGTGCATGCCAAATATATTTTAAATTGTTTCAGTGAGACTGTGTGATCCAGGTTTAATATGTTCTTTCAAATGCCTCAGATTGCATCCGGATTAGGAATGTGGTGCTAAATATCAAATGTATCTGGGCGTGCCAATTCATGTCCAATTGAGGTAGCTTAGGCTGTCAGTGGTAGTATTTTAGTGCTAACCTTCATACACTTAACTGACCTTTTACTAAACCCCTCCCACAAGCAAGTCTCCAAGCTTTTCCTGCACTAAACTAAGTAGAAAAAACCATGTGGATTCTTTGTTTTATCTGTCACTTAATCTTTCTCAGGCAGATTAATTATCAAATTAACACCAGTGTGAATTAAGAACTAAAATTTCTTCTTTCCTGAAATAAAGGTGTCTTAAGTGATTACTTTGAGCCACAAATTCTCCTACTACTCACTGTGAGCTGCATGAGTGTATTGCAAGAGCAGAAAATTTGCCAAGTGCAGAAATTGCTGTAGTTTGTGTTTAATTCACCCTAACATTTTGTGTTGCTGTTCTAAAACTGCATGCTGCATATGATATAAGCATTATCTGCTGGATGTTTTTTTTTAAACCTAAATTGCAGCGTTTGCTGTTGTTTCTGGGCTTTGCCCTCCCGTGCCTACTGAACTGGTATCAGTGTTGTACCTGAAAACTGGCTCAGTTCAGCAGGAACAGGAGTGGAGCCTACTGATTTTCAACAGCTTGGAGCAACAACTTACTTGTGCAACAAGACAGCCTAGCCCAGATTCGGCATTTTGGTTGCTGTGTTAAACTGACGGCACCTTCCACAGAGCCACATGATGCTCGCCTCGAGTCAATGGCCCTGACGAAATCCAAACCAGAGCCCTCCAACCTGTCAGACAACGGCACTGAAGCTTGAAGTCTGCATGGAAGTACGTCCTGACTTAGATGACTGTCCTTTTCTTTGCTGAAGTATGAATGTTTCATGAGGTGATTTACTTTTTTTTTTTGCTTGATAGGTAGGTTCTCATGTTCCGAGATGTTTTTGAGAATACTCTTACATGCTAATGAACCCAATCGTGTTGCTCTGTTCAGCCTTCATGTTTATTTCTGCATTCTTCCCCTGTCAAGGCTGCAGACACACCCCTCAATTTTAAACTGTGTCTTCCGCTTTCTCTTTCTCCTGCCTGTTTTTCTGTGCCAACAAAGGCTAGACTGAGTCTAGAGTTCATTGTGAGGTAATCCTAGTGAAAAGTCTGCTATCTCTGTGTAATTGATGTCAACCAGCAGCCCCCATTATTAGTGAATGGGAATGTGTGCAACTTGCAGCCACAAAAAGAAAAGTGCTTCATCTTGAAAATTTCATATCCAGAGGAAAGTGGAAGCTCATCAGCAAGCATGATGAATTTGCTCTTATCCGGTACCTCCACTGATCCTGGCTGCCACCATAAAATTATATTTCCGGTACTTGAAATTTCTGCAGATAAATGTTCCATTCAGACCTGGAGGAGATTAACCAGTGAAAAGGTTAGAAAGAGGGTTTTTTTTTTTCCATGTCAGTGGTGTGATACTGACTTCAGGGCATTGTTTAAGCCAGGTGGTACCACTGACAAGTTGGCTATGATTTGTGTAAGTGTTCAATTGAATAAATGGTGCATAAAGTACATTATTCTAAATGTCAGTACGTTTCTAATGTTCATTTGATGCATGATTTATTCTGATGTTGCAGGTGTTCCATTTCAGTACAAACCCAGCACTGATTGAATGCAATAAAGTTTAAATGAGCCTGAGAAAGAATTCTGGCATTGTTTTTTTTCCTATTCAGTGTCAAAAGATAACATCACTTATCCCCAGGAGGAAAGCATGCTGCAACAGGAAAGAACAAAGATGAAGACAAGACAAAAGCAGCAATCAAAAAGAGACGAAGTAAGAAAAGATCACAATAACAAGGATGAGACTGGATGAAAAGAAGAGTTTAATGGAAGATAATTACCTAATTTTTGCATCTTTTTAAAAACAAGGACAATTTAAAAAAGGATTCACAATTTTTTGAATCAAAATTGTTTCTGTGCTAAGTAAATGTCTCAGATTGTGTATCTAAAAGATGTCATGGTTACTGTGATGTAACCCATTGGTTTCAGAGCATTTTGGCCACCATTATGTTGGTTTTTGGCAAGATGGCGAATTTCTAAGTTATTAGCTAATGATAGCAGAGATTATGCAAGTGCATCACACAGATATCTGCTACTTAGTGCTGAGTAACATACAAATACAATAGTAGCATTTCACTTACCAAAAATAGATCACAGGTTTCTTGTAAGTACAACTGCAGCACAGCAAAACATTTTATCTGCTAACTGCATTAAAAATGCTCCCAAAAGCACCAACACCACAAACACGGTCAAGATGATGCCTCTGGCTACAGCCTTCTGTGTCAGCATCCACCTGTCAGTCAAAGCAGGCATTAACCCAATAATGCATGCCTTCAAAACTTTAATAAAGCTTAAAAGTGTAAGTCATAAAAATATAGCTGATCTTGTACCGGGTTGTAAGCTGGACATTGATTCTCTTTTGAAGCCCACCTCAAGTGGTCATTGGAGGAACTTGAGCTTTTGCCACTTTAGCATAGGTATTATTTTTGTTGATGCTTGTTCTTAACTTTATGCTGCTGAGTCTGTTTTTCTCCCAGTCGTTCTTCTTCCTTGTCAAATTGCAATGCCAGCATTACCCACAACGCAACTCCACTACTCACAGCTCCCAGAAAGCAACCGGCCAAATGTAACCCACATCTGCTGCTCACTTAAGGGTCACATTTGGCTTTGACTCATGGACAGGACTCAGGGTGAGTGTAGCTGTCTCAAATAAGTCACAGCTCCACCTTATGTGGTCCAGATGTCAGGTGTGTCATGACATTTGAGCCACATCTGTCCCACGCAACATTTTCCAGTGCCGTAATGGAGCAGTGAGTGCACAAATGTGTCTGCTAATTCAGTCAGAGGTTCAGATATGATGTTATTCTTGTAGTGGATAGTGTAGCTCTGAGTCACAAGCCTGAAGCAGAGATGTGGTAGTATTCTCCAGGACCTGTTAACATACTTGTGCAAAATAAATGGAGTGATTAAATGCTTGTATATAGGTTGTGAATAGTCCCCTAAATAAAAACTTGCTTACTGTGCTTTAAAAAAAATCCAAACTGGACTTTATTGCTTAAGGAAAGTTGGAGATTTGAGAGATTCTTGATTTTCTTGTTGGGAAACAGAATTCATGGATATTGCAAATTCAATTTAATTTCAATTCAATTTTATTTATATAGCGCCAAATCACAACAACAGTTGCCTCAAGGTGCTTTATATGTGCAGTTGATTTAATAAATGACATTCTGTTGAATTAATAGTTTAAATTTGAGTTTATTTTCTAATCAAACATTCAGGCTCTTTAATTTTCACTGTTGTATCACACAAGGTTCAACTTTCTATTTGACTTAAAGCAAGTTAAAGGCTGCATCAAAATCATAAACATGACAATACGCCATGAAAACACACTCCCACATGAACCCAGCAAGTCTCGGCTGCCCAGACCGAAGCCGCCAGCTCTCCTTTTAGTCTCCATAGCAATGTCAATATCCCTTTTATCTTCAGGCCTCAAAGGCTGACCAGATTTCATGATGTGGCTGCCTTATTGAGCCTGATCTACTTTTCTTGCCTCCTTCGCCATTCAATCAGCGTCTGTGTGGTTCTGGCCCATGGCTGTGAGCGCGGCTGGGTAATTTGGTTTAAAGCTGAGCAGGAACATCTGTTCTACAAAGCTTTAGCTCCTTCCGTTCCTCGGGCCTCATGGAAACAGACAAGGCTAGCGGTCAGTTTGCTGCTGCATAACAGGACCATCAGACCTGCAGGTCACCACTCTAAAGTCTAAATCCTCTCATGAATAATCTCAGAGATGAGAGAGTGACAATTCTTTGAAATGCAGGGTCCAAATGTGTGAAGTCATGTAGGATTTCTTGTTCAACTGACTGAAAATGCTTTATTGATTTCACATGTGTCGTAGACAAAATGTTTCATTGAGTTAGCCCTCATACTCAGAACAGATCTATTATGTGAATACAGATCATGCACGGTTAAAAACACGAGGAAAACATTTTTCATTTGTTAAGGATGTAAGTTAGTAAAAAATGAATATACTCGTGGATGAGCAAAAATAGCATGGCAACCACCTCGTGACTAGTGTTGGGGTTGTTACTTAAAAAATGTATGACACATTACTTGTTACTTTTCTTAAAAGGAATGCAGTACGTTACTTAATTACTCGCCTGAGAAAGTAATTTGTTACACTACTCGTTACATTACTATCACGTTACTCCCTAAAATGACCTGAGCACACATAATTACATGTTAACAATATAAACCTGAGGCTACAGTTCCACACACCAACACAAATCCCTATCCTAATTCAATTCAATACAATTTTATTTATATAGTGCCAAATCACAACAACAGTCGCCTCAAGGCGCTTTATATTGTAAGGTAAAGACCCTACAATATTAGAAAGAAACCCCAACAATCAGACGACCCCCTATGAGCAAGCACTTAGTGACAGTGGGAAGGAAAAACTCCCTTTTAACAGGAAGAAACCTCCGGCAAAACCAGGCTCAGGGAGGGGCAGCCATCCGCCGGGACCAGTTGGGGGTGAGGGGAGGAAGACAGGACAAAAGACACACTGTGGAAGAGAGCCAGAGATTAATAATAACTCATGATTAAATGGTGTATAAGCACACAGAGAGTGAAAAGAGGTGAGAGAAGGAGAAACACTCAGTGCGTCATGGGAAGCCCCCAGCAGCTTAGGCCTATTGCAGCGTAACTGAGGGAGGATTCAGAGTCACCTGATCCAGCCCTAACTATATGCTTTATCAAAATGAAAAGTTTTAAGCCTAATCTTAAAAGTAGAGAGGGTATATGTCTCCTGAATCCAAATTGGGAGCTGGTTCCACAGAAGAGGGGCCTGATAGCTGAAGGCTCTGCCTCCCATTCTACTTTTAAATACCCTAGGAACCACAAGTAAGCCAGCAGTCTGAGAGCGAAGTGCTCTATTGGGGTGATATGGTCCTATGAGGTCTTTAAGATAAGATGGGCCCTGAAGTTGTGGCAACCAACTGGTCACCCAGAAGTTGAGTGCGCAACACTCTCAACTCTGGGTGACCACTTTCGATTGCAAGGTGACTGCACAGGCAGCCTGGTGGAAGGCTGGGAAAGGTTTACAAATAATTGATGTCTGATTTACAAATGCACACAGATTGCCAACACACTGCAATTAATCTGAGTCAGTCTGCACCGATGAGTGCAACTCATCTGCAACGCGTCTCTTTGCAATAGGGGACTCGACTCAGCTGGTTGTCAACTGATTGTATTCTGGTTATTTTCATATACAAAAGCACAAGATACAAGAGCACTATGTCATTTTGCAGCAACTACACCATTCTGCAGCAACTGCGTCACTATTTATGGAGTATTTTTTCAAATTTATGAGGTTCTGGCTGGACTTTAATGTAAGTATTTAAAAATGTCAGTTTGATGTGAATTTCTGTGCATGTAGATGGTGATTTTCACTGATTTGTCACAGCAAACTGTAGTTACTTGACTCCATTCAGTTGCAAACTGATAGCAGACTGAGTCCTGTATGTCTGTACTGTCCATCCTGATGGACCAAAGTCGCTTTGATGATGGAAACTGACTGCAAGTGGTCACAGACCTGGTCCCTGTCTTCAAAACAACCATTTCATAGGTTTCATAAGTTAATTGCACATGGTCACAATAATTTTGTTTGTGCCGTGGTCTCCAACCACTGTTTTCCCTAGTGTGGCTGTAACATGACAGTCCCATTCTCTAGTCGTAATCTACAAGAGTGTCATTTAGTTAGAGTTCAGGGTTTACACCATGACTCGTTGTGGTTTTACTGGGGATTATATAGTGGAATATTTTGCACTTCCTTTATTGTAAAGAACCCAGACAAAAAGTAAAATTGTGTGCAAGCAGTTTATGTCCTTTTCTGCAACTGACCTCTGACTGTGCAGTAGAGATCTACAGTGAGGATCCTCTCAAAATCTTCAACAACACAACTTATAAGTCGTCACATATACACCTTTGTTAATGGTACCTTGGCATCACAATTAAATGTATTGGGTGCTGTTAAACAATTTTAAGTCTGCAGAGTAAATGTTTGGTAAGGGAGTGTATTATGATCCAAACCACAATATTTTCTTAAACTAAACCGAACAGCAGGACAAAAATAGCAACACAAAGCTTCCAACATGAGCAACTTGTGATTGAATCTCAAAGATCTTTGCATCTATGTAAGGTTCTCATCTAAGCCTGTCAAATGTTGCAGAATTACACACAAGGTTGTCCTTTGGCGTCAGTCCTTTCCTGCAACAGCTGCAGTAATATTAGACAGCGAGAGAGACCAGTGTCTGTACCGTTGTTTGTGTGCTGTTTGGAAACTTTGTTTTGCATTTTGTTTTTTCACTTGGTTAGCCTTAGCAAAAAATAAAGATTAGGATTAAGTTACCTCCCTTCACAACATTGATCCATGCTTACCTAGTACTTTAAATGTGATACCAAGGGATCCTTTGCGAGCGTCTACATGTGATGAGTTAGTTGCTGTAAGCAGTACTTCACAGCACTGAAGCCAAAGGACACCCTGTTGTGTGAATCTGTGAAACCACTTTGACTCAAACAGCAGTATTTGACCCTCTAGGAGCGGGAAAGTCCTGTGCCACTGTGTAGCTCATATCCAAGGTTTTGAAATATTTTTGGATGGACATTATTGAATGTATTACCATGCTATGTAGTTCACACACTGATGAGGAGGAGGAATTGTAAGCCTCATCATCAAATCAGTATTTGTCTAATTCTGTTGCATTAGAACTAAAATTCTGTCTATTTTGCGATGGATTTGAGCTTCAGTAGAACGTGTTGCATTTATTGGTAACTATCCATTCATTGCAAAGATTACCTACTTGACATCAACATGTTGAGCATGTTAGCCTCACTAAGCTGAAGATTCTTTTTCACGTTTCTAAAAGAGTCTCCTGCAGAGCCCCTCTTAAAGAAAACCTGTGTCCTCACTTTGGAAACTTTTGGAAACTAAAGCCAAATCATCACCCTTGGAACATCTTGTACAACACAATTAGTTAAGTGGTCACGCTACTCAGCCACAGCACAGCAAGACCAAGAGAGGGGATTAGGAAAAGAGAGTAAACACGCTCGCATATATTCCCAAGGTTGACAACAAAGTCACTGCAGATGGCCGACATCCAGCCCTCAAGAGAAAACTGTTGTCTTCTTTGGTAATTTTATTCCACACTTAGAATAAATGAAGAAGGAAAAAGCACTTACATGTTCTTTTATTTTGTTTGAAATTGTTCTTTATTTATTTATTTTTTAAAGTGGTTAATAATTGCCGTTGTGTTATCAGTGTCTGTCTGAATTCATTTATATCTCATAACCTCTAGCCAGTCTCCTTTGTGTTTGCTGTCCAGCTATCCAGAGTCTGATAAAGAGGAAACAGCTGGTCTCAGAGCCTTGTCCACATGTTGCCCATATTGGCATCAGATTAAATCTCTCCACAATGGCCTTTTCTCTTAGTTATTATTTTGTTATGATACAGTGGAAAATGCAGAATGAAGACAACATGCAGTGCATTCCCCTTTAATTAGGAAGCAACTGAATACAATTTGTTGTTTACGGTTTTCTTTGTTCTTCCTTGTTCCTCTTCATCTGCTTTCTTTCTACTGCGTGTCTTCAGTTTATAGTCCCATTGCGTGGATGAGCTACAGTACAGATTTTTTGGGTATGGGTTTATGCACAGCTACAGCGATATTTAAACTAATTTTTTTTTAAAATGAGCACATTATCATTATAAGATCCAAAAGTGTTCCTGGATTCTTCAGAAAAGAATTCTTCAGCCAGGTGCAGTCAACAGAAACCAACATGTGAGGATAAAGAGGGTTGTATGCAAATGTTTGATTTTTTCATCCAGACATGCAAAGAATACGCCTGTCTTCTTTGTTCTCCTTGTTGACATGCCCAAAGGAAAATGGCAAGCACACTGATTGATTAGGTGTAATTATAACCCCGACACTGGATATTTGCACAGCCATTATTGATGTCTGGCTTCTGAATGGGACATTGTACGTAAAATTTTAAATAAATGGGATGTTTATCCCTATGGGGGGAGCTTATCCCTATAGGAGAGAGTCTGGTGGGTTAAATAAAGTCTCCTGATGCCAGTTTATGAAATCATCCACTGTGTGTTTAAAGAAGACCAGATACTGACTGCCTCAATGTATGTCTGGCCGTTACTGATGTCAGCTCTGATGTAAGAACATCCACATCCACAAATGTGCTCACATGCATGAGCACATGCATGCACAGAATGATATTTTCACAGTACACACAGTACACATGAGAAAAGCCCTGCATAAAATAAATGCAGGGGTAGATTCTGTGTGTCAGTTTATTAAAGATTGTTCAAATAGCACTCATGTTTGTTACATTAAGTAACCCAAATGACCCCAGTTTTATATGTATATATGCCACTGTGATATTTTTAATTGTAAAAATGTTTTCTGAACTTGTCTACCTCTACAAGTTTCTTTTTTTTTTTTTACACTTATTGGCCAATTGGGGTGGTGAGGATACTGAAAGTTTTGTGAAGTATATGTGTGTTTTTTAACATTATAGGCTTTGATTTTATTGCAATTTTCCACTTATAATCACTACATTGTAATGTTTTGCAGTGAGCCATGGCTAACAGACCTACAAGAAGATTCAGAGATGTCCTTGACTACAGTGATGTGAAAAAGATAAAGTTTTCACAGGACTGCATAGAGTCCTGTGAAAAACTATGTACACCCCATGAATTAGTTTGTAGAACCATCGTTAGCACCAATAAATTGAAGTAATTGTTTTCTGTATGACTTTATCAGGCCTCTCACATCATTGTGGAGGAATTTTGGCCCACTCTTCTTTACAGCATTGGTTCATTTCATTGAGGTTTGTGGGCATTTGCACAGCTCTCTTAAGCTCCTGCCACAGAATTTCAATCTGGTTGAGGTCTGGACTTGCAGCACCTTGATTATTTTCTTTTTCAGCAATTATGTTGTAGATTTGCTGCTGTGCTTGGGGTCATTGTCCTGTTGCGTGACCCAATTTGGGCTAAGCTTTAGCTGTCGTACAGATGGCCTCATATTTGACTCTAGAATACTTTGGTATACAGAGGAGTTCATGGCCAACTCAGTGACTGCAAGGTGCCCAGGTCCTGTGGCTGCGAAATAAGCCCAAGTCATCAGCCCTCCACCACCGTGCTTTCTTGGAAACAAGCCATACTTGCTCAGTCTTCTTCTAATTGTGCTGGCATGAACTTTAACATTTAACATACTAACTGAGGCCTGTAGAATCTGAGATGCAGCTCTTGGCTTTTTGGGGTTTTTTTGCAGTTTCTCTGAGCATTGCACAGTCTGAGCTTGGGGTCAAACTCCAGGAGGAGTGGACATCCCATTTGACTAGCAGCTGCTGCATTTGATTAGCAGCACCTGACTACTTACCCTCTTAAATTCTATGGAAGCAGTGAGGGTGTGCTTAGTTTATCCTGTAAAAAAGTTTCTTTTCACATGACTGTACATGCACTTTGACCATCGATCAACCAGAGCAGACAGGCAGGCCACAGACAGTCTTACTGCTTTCAGGGACACATGTTTGTATCTCATTTACCTAAATACTATTTCACTTGTGCTGATTTTTGTGTGGATGAACAGTTGGTAGCTTTCAGATTCAGGTGCCATTTCAGGCAGTACTGTTTGTCCCTTCTAAACCAGCCAAGTATGGCATAAAGATCCAGTGGAACTGTGACACATAAACTCTTCTTATCATAAAAATGACTGAAAACATTTTAGAACGTCTCTCACGGAGGAAATGGTATAGGTGTGATAAACCCAAATAGAGCCATTAAAAAAGTATTCCTCTATAAAGTACAATGGGGTCATAAATGATTCCACTCTATCATTTTAGTGCAATATGTGCAATACTTCCAGCACTTTAGCCACCGTCTTTAGTCCTAAAATGGTTTACAGTTTACTTGTCAGCATTATGCGTTAAACTGCACTGATGTGAGTACAGAAGTGGGAAACAAATGCTCAGCTGAACGCAAACAGTTTTTTGGTGTATAAATTGACTGCCAGGTTGCCGATTATGCAAATGTGTTAACATACCAAAACAATGACACAGTTAGACCATCTCCAACTGGATTATCTCTAATATTCTGATGTGCTTTCCCTTCACTTTCAGCCAGAAGTAAACAGAACAAGATTTTGTGGGTGTGTGCATGACAACATATCAGCACAACAGGAATGATAATCCTTCCCCCTCTGAATAGTGACTCAGTGCGTTCCTGTAATTTCAGACATTTATTACATTAGGGGAGGATCCCCCACCCCCACCCCCACCCCAGGCTGATGCATTATTTGTTATTTATGTGAGTGCAGCCTTTAAACAATGCGTGGTGTACTGTCACTCACTGTGCTTATATAGGGTGCTTACATGTTGTTGTTTGGACTAAAGAATCAAACCATGTTCATTTTACTTTTAACAGTATAACAGCCTCAGATACACTCCTGAAAATATCTGTGTCCAAACAACACATCATTTAGTTTTTATTTCTTCAGTCTAGGAGCAGTTGATTTCAGTGTTTGACAGGCACTAAACTGTGCCTAGTCCATACTGAAATGCATCCTGAAGTTTGAGCTGTTTACTGGGGTGAAAGAAGACAGAAAATTGACCTGGCCCTCATTCGATCTCTTCCTTAAATCATCTGAAAGGAAAATCTTGTTTCAAATCACAACCAAATGTAGCAGATTCTTTTAGCATTTTATGCAATTTTACTTTAATTTACTGTAAGATGACAGGGAGAAATCGCTATCAGTCTGTGCAAAATTTTAACCTCAACTTTGGCTTCATGTACAGCTTGGGTTCCACCTAAATTGCATGAATACAAAGACCACCTCTGTTTCAGACACACTCATTGGCCACTCTATTTGGTGCACCTTGCATGTATTTGAGTACAGTGAACTCATTGTTATGTTCAAGAAACCAGTTTGAGATGATTTGAGCTCTGTGACATGGTGCATTATCCTGCTGGAAGCAGCCATAAGAAGATGGCAAACTGTGGTTGTAAACGAATGGACATGGTCAGCAACAATACTCAGGTAGACTGTGGCATTTAAATGATGCTCAGTTGGTACTAAGGGGCCCAAAGTGTGGCAAGAAAATATCCCCCACACCATTACACCACAAACATTAGCCTGAACAACTGATATGAGGCAGGACGGATCCATGCTTTCATGTAATTTATGCAATCTAAATGTCACAGCAGAACTCCAGTTATGGTGAGCCTGTGTGAACTGTAGTGTCAGTTTTCTGTTCTCAGCTGACAGGAGTGGCACCCAGTGTGGTCTTCTGCTGCTGAGCCCATCGGCTTCAAGGTTTGACTTGCTGTGTGTTCAGAGATGCTCTTCTGCATACCTTGGTTGTAACGAGTGGTTATTTGAGTTACTGTTGCCTTCCTATCAGCTCAAAGCAGTCTGCCCATGCCCCACCGACATCAACAAGGCATTTTCACCTAAAGAACTGCTGCTCACTGGATATTTTCTCTGTTTCAGACCATTGTCTGTAAACATTAGAGATGGTTGTGCTGGAAAATTCCAGTAGATCAGCAGGTTCTGAAATACTAAGACCAGCCCATCTGGCACTAACAACCATGCCATATTTAAAGTCACTTAAATCACCTTTCTTCCTCATTCTGGTGCTCAGTTTGAACTTCAGCAGGTCTTCTTGCCCTTGTCTACATGCCTAAATGCATTGAGTTGCTGCCATGTGATTGGCTGATTAGACATTTATGTTAAGAAACAGTTGAATATGGCATACTAAATAAAGTGGCTGCTTAGTGTACGTTGCTTTTTTCAGCATTAGGATTGAACTTGACTCCAAACTTTGTGATGCTCGGGCAGAATGCATGAGCTGTGCATTTAACCATATTTGGGGAAAAATATATGCATATTTGGACCAGGGTAAGTACCCTGATGGAAAGAGAGGTAGATTAGGCTGCAGGAGTAGTTTAAGAGTTTATAAAAACATTTTGATCGATATGGAACTGGATTGAATTGCAACGTATATGAAAAAAATGTTGACATAGTGGAGCATGCTGCACACTTCTTAGAACCACCCTTGAATTTTATATGGGTTGTGGCTCACTCTTACAAGATAGGTGTTGGGTGGAGTACCCCTTGATATTGATTTCTGTATTAGTCAGCCAAGCATCTCTGTAAGGAAACTAGTAACGTGTCTCATGAATGACGTCAAGAATTAAAATGAAAGACACAGTATATTAAAAGGTGCAATTTTCCTTTAACAATAAAGCTGTATTGACTCATAGCAGTATCTTTTACAAGCCCATCCCTAGTGATTTCTTTTTTTTTCTTTTTCTAGGCTGTTCCTACACTGAGTCCTTCTGCACCACATGTGCCACCAAGTTGTCGCAGTGCTGATAGCAACCAATCACAAACTCCCCCGTGTAGCTTTTTTGCCTCACCCGCTGCCTTCCCCTCTCCTCAGACAGTACATCATTAGCTGTCTGCTGAACACCTGGAGGCAAAGCCAGCAAGGTAATTATTGAGGGCATAGCCACGTCTGCACGCAACCGTCATTAACCCATCGTACCTCATTTAGAACAGTGAAAAGGCCTTGTTGTTGTAAGGGGAGAATGAGCGAGCAGCAGCATGGATTGGTGATCGGCCCCTGACACATTAGATATGATATAACAAATGTCTCTCAGGCTTGAGCTAATAAAGCCTGGAATTTGCTGTTGCTTTTTCATCAGGCACCCAGACCTGGAGCCATGCCAGGACCAAGGATGAGGGAGGTTTATCCCCTACACTTAACGGCAGAGATGCAGGAATTCAAGAAGGGGGGGAATCACACACACACACACACACACACACACACACACACACACACACACACACACACACACACACACAACTAGCTATAACTTGTTTGGTTTCCCAGCCAAAGAAAAAAAGCAGAAGAAAGAATGGGTTT
>VUQS01014197.1:2622-19926 GCA_015108495.1 Heterochromis multidens
GGTCTCCATAGTCAAACCTAAGGACAGAGAGGTGTATCAAGTCAGAGGACAGACAGAGTTATTAATGGAGTTCTAGATTAAAGAAAGAAGAGAGGGTGGAACTGAGCAGGATATTAATAAAATTGTTGTGGCCAAAAGTTTAGAAACATTCATCATGGGCATGAATGTCATGGTAATTTTGGGCTTTTAATGATTTCTTTGAGCTGTTCTTTATCCATGGTGGAATGATTATACAGCATACATCTTTAATGACTTTAAAAAACAAGAATTGGGTGCACAAGTTTGAATTTATTTTGCATTTTCTCTAATCACACAGGGTTAAAAGTATATATACAGGCTCAAATATATACATAGACCCCCACTAATGTTTGGTTAAATGTCTCTTAGCAAGTTGCACCTCGACCAGATGCTTTTGGAAGCCATCAACAAGCTTCTGGCATAATTCTGATTGGATATTTGTCCACTCTTCTTAGCAGAATTGGAGGTATATTTAAATTGGTTGGTTTCCTGGCATGGACAAGGCTTTTAAGCGTAGGCCACAAATCTTCAATAGGGCTGAGGTCGGCGCTTTGGGAAGGCCATTCCAGAAGCTTAATGTTAGCCTGCTTTATTCATTCAAAACCAGTTTTGATGTGTGTTTGGGATCATTGATCATATCAACCGTCTAGCTGTTGATATGAGGTGAAGTTGAAGAATTTGGTCGTCACCCTCTCAGTCCACGGTGATGTAAAACTCTTTCACTGTGGACAGTGATGCTGGTGTTCCAGCAGTTTCCAGTTCATTGCAGGCTTGAGCCTCAGTGGTCCCTGGGTTGTTCCTGAACATCCTAACCAATTTCCTCTCATATGAGGGTGACACAGTTTGGGTCTTCTTCCAGACACATCTGAATAACTTGTACAGTTGTTTGAACTGATGATCTTGGAATCTGCAGTTGTTTAGAAATGGCTCCAAGAGACATTTTCAACTTGTGTAAATCTACAGTTCTCCTTCTTAGATCTTCACTGAGTTCCTTGGACTTTCCCATTGTTCTGAGCATTGGTCAGTTCAATGAGTGATGTCAAACAAATCTTTTTTATGCTGGCAAAGAGAAACTACCAGTTGTAGTCAATCATGATCAATAATGAGAAGTTAACAGGCCTTTGCCTTTGTCAAGTTAAAAGACCTTGTAGAACCCTTAGAACCTATATATATTTGAGCCTGTATGTATACTTTTAAACCTGTGTGGATAGAGAAAATCCAAAATAAATTCAAACTTGTGCACCCAATTCTTGTTTTTTTAAAGTCATTAAAGATGTATGCTGTACAATCATTCCACCCTAGAAAAAGAACAGTTCAAAGAAAGCATTAAAAGCCCAAAAAAACCATCCCATTTATGCCCATGATGAATGTTTCTAAACTTCTGACCACAACTGTAAGCTCCAAACAGTTGCTCATGACTTCTCACCCCAGCTCCTGCCCACTGAGGATGTCTCTGGAGCTGAAGAAGGCGATGCGGGGGAATCGCAGGTCCTGATGAAGCATGAACACCCGTACTGGGATGAGGTTTGGGTCGCACAGGTGGTTGATGAAGCGGCTGATGTTACCATAATACCGGGCATCGATGCAATACACCTCCCCATCCTAAACAGAAAATCAAAGGGACTGTTAAGACAATTGAGCAAACGATAGCAGAAAGGACATTTATTTCTGCTATTGTAATATTTATAAATATTAAATTAGTGTGTATATCATTTAAACATGTCAATGAAAGAACAAATAACTTGCAGAAACAATGCAATTATCAGTCCACAGTACCATGATAAAATTATTTCCCGTTTTATTTTCATGTTTTTAGAATGAGCGTCAACACAGGAAAAGGTTAAATCACAGGACCAAGGTCTAGTCAATTATTTACTTCATATTTTTTATTAATAATTATACAGGTAACATGCTGTATGACCCCTCTTTCTGTTTTCTCCACATGATGTCTTTTTTTTTTTTTTTGCAGACACATTTTAAGTTCACCTTGTTGTCCAGGTCAAACAGGTAGGAGTCGTCCTCTCTAACATCTGCTTCTGCATCCGAGATCAGCTCCCCGACATATCTGTGCAGAAACAGGAAGGAAAGCTTCATTTTTTTAACCTCTAACATTTCACATAAAAGCAGCCTAGTGTGTGCCAGCAGAGGGTTGTTTTCTCTTACTCGCAGATGAAGCTTCCCTGGGGAATGTCCTGCAGAGCTCGAACTCCCCAGCCCATCTTCTCTGTTCTGTACAGCTGCAGACGAACTCTGAGGAGGAAAGAGAAAAAAATTTGAGGGTTAAGAGTGAAGCAGCAAAGAGAACAGGCCAATTTTTAAAATCAGGCAGACACTCATCAGCTGGAAAAAAAAAAGCTAGTGACTGCTGTTTGCAACACATGGTTGGGCTGCCTCTCTCTGCACTGCTGTTAATCATCTGTGACTGATTCAGCTGCAGAGTGAATAATAATTATTGTTTTACCATTGCTGCCTTCAGCAAGACGTAGAAAGATGGTCAGCAGGTTGTTGTTTACTGCACAAGAAAAGAAGCATTTTTCCCCCGGACAAAAACTTTAACAGGTGATTTTATTTATCAGAATTCTTTCCAGATTATATGAGATTATGCAGCCTCAGTTTGTAGTCTGACGTGTAACGTGAGGGGGGTTTATCTATTTCTTTAGATGCTCAAACATACTTGATTCCTGCCTGGACCACCCTGTTCTTGCACGTTCGATAACAAGAACAGGCCATATTGCATTCAAATATTAGTGGAGGTTCGATTTTGTTGAACTCCTGAAGCAGCCGTTGATCCTGGTAACAGAGAAAAGGTGAAACGAGATGAGAATAGTTCAACCTGTTCATTTTACATAAAATCTACTGATATTAAAACTGCTGCTAATGATTATATGGGTATTTTTTTAATCTTATGAGAAAATGATCTTGTTTTCCAGGTGGTGAACGCAAGATTCTCCATCTGAGGATTATGTTAAAAATAAAGTTTCCTCCTTTAGTGAAATCCTGCAGATCAACTGGAGACAAGGTAAACAGTTTTTTACCTTATCATACCAGCAGCGGATGCTGAGCTGTCCACAGAGGCAGTTGCTAGACGAGCAGTCGTCGATGCAGCTACAGTGCTAAAGGCGGGGGGAGAACGAGGAAGAATGTAGGATGCATTTTTCAAAATAAGTTTTGTTGTGTGAAGACAGAATGAAATTACCTGTAAGTGTGTGATATTACGGTCTATGTTCATTGCTGAAGTTTCACAGTTTTCTGAAACGTATTTGTAGTCCGAGGGACAGCCTTCGTCATCCACCGCATTCACGCAGGGGATCGGTACGTTCTCGTAGCCCTGTGCAATGTCACTGGTACAAAAAGCACAAAGTTTAATCAGAACACAAGAACAGTATCTGATCCACTGATTAGTATTCTACCAACTTTTGTCTTTGTTGCAGATATTTGGTTCTTTTTCAGACCATAAAATTAACCTTCACAAGAGTGAATATTATCCTCGAAACTCTCTAGCTTAGCACTTAACCAATCTGATATTCCCTTCAAACTCAGCCTGTCAGGGTTTAAATACTTAGGGATCAATGTTACCTGTACTTTACCATCTCTTTATTCTGCCAACTTTGTTTCCCCAGTTGCCCAGATTAAGGCAGATTTTCAGAGGTAGAACTCTCTTCCCTTCTCACTAATAGGTAAGATTAATATGCTCAGATTTCTCTTTTTGTTTCAGTGCATTCCTCTATTCTTATCCAAGCACTTTTTAAATCATTAGACCAGACTGTTTCCTTGTTTCTATGGAATGGTAGATTTAATCTTTCTCCTGCTCCTCTTCCCCTGCCTCTTTAATCCTTCCAGTTTTACAATGAACCCTATAGTGCTATCCATGTAATTGCCAACCCCATTCAATCACAGACTGATAGCAGACTGACTGTCTAATGTATGGCAACATTTATGGGAGGTTTTAATGACAGTGTTGATATGCTTGACAATCTCATTTAACAGCCAAAAAATAATTGAAGTGAGATAACTTTATCTTATTGGATAAAACATTGGAAAAGTTTAACTTTGAGGACTTAATTTGCAGTTGAAAAAAGGTGATAAATCACAGTATATGTTATTGCAATACTCAGCATATCACAAAATGTTAAAAATAGCAATAATATCATATCGTGGGGTGTCTCGTGATCTCCACCTCTAGTATTAAATAGATTTCACTTGTCAAAGTCTCATCTATCAAAACTTTATCCCAACATAGTGGACCAATGTGAGTCATATGTTTTTCCTTTTGGCCCAGACTGTAAGTTTTGGAGTGATTTTTTTCATGATTCTGTTTAAGATTTTAGGAACCCAGATACAAATGGACAGTTTCGTTGCCATATTTGGGGTTCCATTTATTCCCCTCTTCTTTGCAGTAAAAAAATACTTGCTTTTACGTCCCTCTTGGCGAGACGTTGCATCCTACTCTTCTGGAAGTCACCCAATCCCCCAGTTATTTCTTTGTGGCTTAAGGATGTTAATGTCAGTTATGTTATGTTCTCAAAGTAGAAAAGATCAGTTTAACAGTTAAAGGTTGTTCTTTCATTCTTTACCAACTCTCACTGTAGATTAACACCCATATACAATGTCTAATAATTTAATTACCTTTGTCCCTTTTAATTTTTGATTATTATTTTTTTTTTTTTAGATATACAGAGACATTACTAGTTGCTCTGTGTGTCCAGTTTTGTTCTATGTATTTAGAAAAAAAAAAAACAAGAGTCTTTTCTTTTCTCTCAATAATAATAATAATAATAAAAAGAAGACAGGGGTAAAAATACAATCATCTAGACACACATCATCATGCCAAAACACCTACCTGCAGATGATTTTTTCCGTCCGAAGCATGCGATTGGTTATTCCCCTTCGCAGCTTCCTGTTGATCTGGAGTGACACCCACACTGGCGTGTCAGCCCGTGCCAAGGTAAGAGGTGTGTCTCCCTCCCTGTTCACAACATCTATATCTGCACCTCTTGACAGGAACAACCTGCACAAAGAAAACAGAGAAAACAAGTTCATGTCCAGCCAAATGCAGCATCCCATTCAAATTATAAACAACAAAATGTCCATGATTTCCTTAAACGTGTTGATGGGTAAGTGTACACCAGTGTGTGACAAGTAGAGATGCGATGTCTGTTCATTGGTAGTCCTTGGGTTAAAAAAAATTAACTCACGTAACACAGTCCAAGTAGCCCTCTCTGGCAGCGATGTGGAGCGGCGTGTCTCCGTGTATGTTAACTGCGGAGAGGGAGCAGCCGGCGTTCAACACCAGCTCTGCTATATCCACATTTCCTGCATACGCCGCCCAGTGGAGACACACATTCAGCTCCTGATGGGAAAGACGGGACTGCTTAAAGTAAAAACCTGAAATATGTTCATACAACTGCATCCATGTGGTCTCTCACACCACTGAGCTTCAAAAAACTTTAATATTAACCAGTTTACAGTTTATAACGGTTCAACATGTTTCCATTGTCTACAGTGTGGATGGAAAGTCCTCTACACAGATCGGTTACATGTGTAGTCAACCCTGCCTCCAGAGTCCTAATCTGAGTCAGGAAAAATCCTACATTATTTAATATTGCTTGAAAGTGAAGCCAATGCCTAAAACCTGCATTCCTGCTAATGCTCAGCAGGGGGCGACTACTCTGGTTGCAAAAAGAAGTCAAATTGTGTTAAAAGTCTGTGAGAAAATGATCTTATTGCTCACTTGATTTACAAACTCTTTCCCGTTCAGGTTGTGGTCACAGTCTCTAGTCTGATTAAACATAACATCATGTTGTTGTATCGTGCCAGTTTATGGTAGAAATCTACCTTATCATTGATGGTGACGTCCGCTCCTCTGTTCAGCAGCGCTTTGATCACATCAACGTGTTTGTGCTCTGCAGCCCAGATGATCGGCGTCCAGCCCCCACTGTCCTGAAACGAGCCCACAGGGAGGGTCAGAAGTGGACGACACTGTCCAATCATCCTTCTTAAGATGAATACGATGCACTTGGGGTGACTGTGGAGCAGATTGTCTACCAATTGGAAGGTTGGTGATTCGATTCCCAGCTACTCCAGTCTGCATGTCGAAGTATCCTTGGGCAAGATACTGAACCCCAAGTTTCCCCCGATGCATGCATCGGAGTGTGAGTGTGTGTGCAAATGTTAGACAAGGTGCTTCCTTATAGAAAAAAGTGCTTGTATGAATGTGTGTGAGATTAGGTGAATGAGGCTTGTAGTGAAAAGTGCTTTGAATGCTCAGTTAGTGGAGAAAAGCACTCTATAAGTACCACTCCATTTAACATTTACTTTGCTGAATTATTAGAGCGTTACCCTGATGTTTTGTAGGAAGATCTTAACCTGAGCCAGTTGTGATAAAACATTTTAATCCTTTTCCAAACAAGTTTTTAGAGTCATTACATCGCTTTTTCTTTGTCAAAGGAATAAATCTAAAAGCCACCAGGGCCCCTCGGCTTTGCAAAGACCTGCCCAAAGAGACGAGGCTTTCAAAATCAGTGACTTCCTCCATGTCTTTTCCTAAAACACATGATTATAAACTTGCTTTTATGTGAGATCGTCTCTCACTCTCACTTATGTCCTTTTCCACCCATATTTATATTTATATCTTTGTTTTATACTTCTTTTTATATGATTTCTTTGTTGTCTGTTGTATGTATGCTGCTATGACAACTCAATTGCCCTCTGGGGATTAACAAAGTTTCTCTGATCTGATCGTCTTTTTTTTTCTTGTGTAGCCTTCTTTGATTTTCTTGTATATCTTTTTTCTGTTATAATTGTTGACAATTTGGTAAATGGGGTGACACTTGTATCGCACTTTTCTTCTCTTACTGAACACACACATTCATACTGTGCTTTATTCTATGCCTTTGCTTTTTTAACTATGGATGCATTGGGGACAACTTGGGGTTAAGTACCTTGCCCAAGAATCCTTCAGTGTATAGCTGGGGAGCCGGGTATGGATGACCTGCTCTACTTCTTGAGCCACAGCTCCGTTTGTGTCTTCTATATTGCAAAATTTTCCTTTTTTTTTTAAACTTTTCTTTGATTTAATCCTGTTTTATTCCTGATCCTTACATATAGGATTATTATTATAGGATTCTGCTTTTGCTTTTCTGTAAAAGCACTTTGTAATCTCCTTTTTTAAAGGGGCTATGTAAATAAAGTTCTTCATCCACATCAGGCAGGCTGACATGAGGACAGCTATTTTACAAACTAATCAAATTAATTCCTTGTCAAAAAAAAAAAAAAAGCTGAAATTTTTATTGAATAGGGAGAAATTCAGTGACTGCAGACAAAATTATATCCTGCTGCTTTAAAACAGACATCTGGGCTCTTCCTTTACCTGTGCATTCACATCAACCTGCCCCGTCTCCAGAAGCATGTTGACGATTTCCAGGTTTCCCAGCTTGGCTGCATGGTGGAGGCCAGTATATCCGTCCTCCTCCTGATGAACATACACGTAAAAAAAAGGAAGAAAAAAATTCAAGTCCATATCAAACAAACCCCTAAAAGTTCACATTTATTTTTTGGCAGAAACGTACAATGTGATAGACGCAGGCACCGTTCTGGACTAGGTAGCGAGCCACCTCAACGTGATTGTTGATGATAGCCTCCAACAGAGGAGTCCTCAGGTCCTTGTCCTGGGCATCCACTTGAGCACCAGCCTGTCAGTGTGCAATCAGATATAATCTTTAAATGAGAAACTTTAATTTCTGCACGTCCTAAATGCAATGATGTATCCCCATTTTTATTTTTTTTATTGCTTAATTTTTTCAGAAAATGCAGAGCTGAAAGGAGCAGATGCTAACACCTTAATAAAAAAAAAAGCTTCTTCAACGTTCTCTTCTGTTTTCTTCTGAAGTGAAATGAGTATCTTTGTGTTCTGGACCATCACTAAAAGCAAGCATCTCTATGAATCATCTTGTATTCTGAAAAGCATGACAGACTTTTTATCCCACTACTAAACTATAAAAAGAAGTCTAAAAGTATAAAAAAAAAATATTAAAAAAACTATAAAAATAAAATAAAACCAAAAAGACAAAATAATTTTAAAAGTAAGCTTTATTTGCAGCCCCATAGAAAACGACTACACTCACATCTACAAACCAGATGAAAGAAACAAAGACAGGTGATAACCAGGTAATGAATTTCTCACCTGTATCAGCATGTAGCAGACTTCCAGCAGACCTCTCTGAGCTGCAGCGTGAAGAGCGGAGCGCCTGTTCTGAGAGTCAGGCTGGTATGTTGGATCTATACCCTCCACTGGGACACACACACATTTAACAGATAATTAGTGGTCAAACCCAGACTGTGGCTGCAGTCACATGCACACTTTCTTTTCATTCTGACTGAAGATTTTGGGGCAACAGTTGAAAGGTTAAACGTAACAGAACACAGTTCAAGTGCTGCAGTTTTTGCCACTTACTGAGCATGAGCAGAACTCTCTGCACCTCTCCTTGCTTGGCAGCGGGGTAGAGTTGGCGAGGGTGGAACCTCAGTTTCTTCCTCCTGGTGAATGAAAAGCAGTAATTTAACAATTTGGCCTGAAATAACCAGCAATTTAGTTTTCCAGAGAAAGTCATTTGTAATTAGCCATTTTCTTGGAAGATGTTGAGCAAACAACGATGGAAAATGTTTTTGCCTGCATTTACAGCAACGTGTCATCTTTCTGTGGCTGCAGCATGCTAGTTTGAAGCTGTTTTCACACACACACCCTGCAGCTCTGAACACCGATGTGTGAACAGCGCAGATAATAGTGTGGTGCATTTATCGCTAGCGAGTAGACTATTTCCTGTTGTGTGCTACATTTAAGTTTGGACCTCTGTGGAATAAATCCCAACCCCTATTCTCCTGAAATTCCCTAAAGTTCACATGTGAAAACGGCTGAAGAGATTTCTGAAGATGACAGAGATGCTCTATTTGGGAAAAAATAAAAGAGTTGTGCATACACTTTAGGGAAACACATCTCAGCTCAAAGCTGAAACGAAACCTGCTTGTTTGAACTAAAAAAATTAAACATTCTGCCAACATCCCACTTAATTTGTATCTAGTCCAGTATTCAGTTGTTTTACCAGATGGAGCTGAAAATAATTTAACTTAAATCAAGTCTCCAACCTCTCTGTGTCCTGTGTGAGAATGGCTTTCTGCAGCGCCGCCCTGCTGGGCCCAGGTGGTAGTGCACTCGGGCTGACTGGCTTCCCATTTGGCATACAGAGTGAAGGCCCCACGCTGTCCACGCCCTCCTCTGCGGGGGGGACGGTGGCCACAGTTGCTGCTGAGGCTACAGGCTGTGGAGGCTGCTGCTGCTCTACCGCAAGCGTCATCAAGCCGTGACTACGCATACGAGCACTGAAGAAGCAGAGAAGGCAGGGGAGTTAAAGAAAAAATTTTTTAAATTTTGACATTTCACATGACATTTAGCCTTACCTGACAGGTCTTTCAGGCATCTTCCCATCCTTCATCCCTCCTGTGGAGGCCGTGAGGGAGAGTGCCGTGGGGACAGACGGCGGCAGAGATGGGGTGGTGGTGGAGGAAGCGGACATGGTGACGACCGTGGTTGCGGAGGCCGTGGCTGAGCTGAACGAGGGGATGGTGACCTCCTGCGCCTCGGAAGCATCTTCGCCACAGTGAGGACAGAAAAGCATGCCACCACCATTTGATCTGCTGCGCCCGCCGCCCAGGACTGTCACACACCCCCGGTGGAAACGGTGAGCTATGCGCTGGTCCGGGCAGCACTCGAGAAATGTGCCCTGAAAGAGGAGGATAAAGTAGAAGAATAAAACCGGAAATCGAAGAGGAGAAAGAGGAGAAAAAAGCTGGGTACTGTGTACTGTGTTTATCATGGATATCAAAGATATCAAAGAGGAGAAATAAGACTACTATACAGAATATACTGATGCAGAAGAAGAAATCATAGCCCAGAGGAGAAAAAGAGGACAAAAACAAGTCAGAGGGGATATAGAGGAGAATTGAGAAGAATACTCAGGAGAAATAAAGACTAAGAAAATATCTAAAGGCTAAAGTTTAGTTAACAACCTGCTTTGTTTTCAGTTCTCATGCACAACCCTAGAGAAATAATTTTAAGCCGCATTTATGCTGTATGTTGTAAAGGTTGCTGTGCAAGAAAATGCCAAAACCACATTCAACAGACACTGTGGAGTCTTTAAATATGACAGCAGGTGGTTTAAACACTTACTGCTATGCAGAAATATCCGCAGCCAGGACAGCAGTGGTGTTTGACCATGTGTGAGCGATGGACGTCACAAAGCACCATGAGAGGAACCCGACTAGATGGCCGCATGGTCTCCCCTTTAATAGTCCGATTGGTGCAAGCTCGCAGCTGGCAAACACAACAGGAGAGAAAAATGAACCTAAATGAACTCCAGAATTTCTGAAGCCTTCACCAAGTGAGATGCAATACTTTGCCACAAATAAAATGACATCTGTCATATTATTATCTCATATTTTTGTTTGCACTTCCCAGCTGTATAACAATAACATTAAAAAAAGAAGTCATATCTGAGCTGGACCCAGATGAAAGGCAGAAATTTGATCCTCCAAATTTTTCACCACATCAACGTTACCCTTGATCTTAAATCCAGCTTTCACCAGCTTTTCTATTACCCCCTACACAGATCTAAAAAAACAAATCAATACTGTACGTGATAAAACTAAAAGTGACCACCTGCAGGGCCAACACAGAGAGCAAACACAGAGACAAACCTCTCCATCGATGCTCTCAGTGGCCATACACTGTCTGCTGACGCGGTGGCTGGTGCTGTCAACACGAGGAGCCTCCATCCTGCAACTGCACAGAGGGAGCTCCTCCAGCCGCTCCGTGTCTCCTGCATCACTCCCATCTGCAAAAGGGGAGGGGGAAGGTTTGACTGATCATGAAACCGGTCTCTCTTAAGGCTACTTGTAATTTAACAATTAACATTAAAGTCGTCCAAAACTCAAAACGTAATCACTTTAGTGTTACATAAAGAAAAACTGCAAATACTTACATTTGAGAATTTGAAATTGGGTAATTTTGGTATTCTCCAATATAAATCAACTGAAATAATAAATCCATTATCAAAGTAAATTAATTCCACCCTGTTAAATAATTGTTCCACTGCTCTAATTACATCCGCCAAAGAGGTTATGTTTTTGGTAGCTATATAAAACTATGTTTCTTATTATTATGTTCTTCTAAAAAAACCAAAGAAAACAAAATGAATATACACAAAATACAATACTATTCCCTTAAAAGTAAATCCTGCCCAGAGAGTGAGTTGCCTTAGCGGAGGTTTGCGCTTTCTGAGTGCTTCTTGTTGAACTGTAAAACCTAAACTGTAGATTATACAGTTAAAGGTAAACACCACATCATTGTCCCAGTGTAATCTACAGTTTACAGCAGCACATCCACCTTAAACGTACCAGGATGAGGAGAAAGTGTCAGACTGTCAGCAGCAGCAATGTCCAGAGCACCCAAGGGAACCTCTGTGTACTCTGCAGACCTTCCTGCCGAGGACAAACCAAATGAAAAACTATAAGCACTAAAACACACTGGACAATGATGCGCTTCAGTTCTCTTACACAATTTTTAATGCTTTACAACTCTGAAATTTAAAAAAAAAAAGCCTTTTAGGCCTTTTCTCACTGATCAGTAGAAAAAAACATGTTTTCAGAGGCACCTTTGGTGCTAACTACAGCTGTAAGTCTGTGTGTGGCATCTTTGCAAGTCTGAACACTGCATTCCTCTTCATATGAGTGTTTATGCTCTGTCTGGTTGTGGTGGCAGTGGTCTCCCTCAGGGCTGCTTTTCCTGCATAGATGTCCTGTTTGTGATGATGGCCTGCTCTGTGCAGATTTATAGCTGTGCTGTATTCTTTACATTATCTGACAATTGTCTTGGAGAATTTCTATTATCCTTCCCCTTAATGGTATGGTAATGTGTTACAGATATCCAACACGTTACTTCAAAGTGTTTCTCTGCCAATGTTCATTTCCACTAAATTGATGAATGAATGTGTGTGTAAATGGGTGAATAAGGCTATTTAAACACCAGTCCAATACAAGTCCACTGGAGTTTCTAGAGAAAGGGAGTATTATGCATGTATCAGAATAACCACGTCACACTGAATTTAGTTATGAATAATTTGCTGGGTTTTTTTAAACCTGGGCTTTAAACATTTTTCTGTAAAAAAAAAAAAAAATCCTAACTACATCAAACAGGTTTCTGCGTTATCGATATCTTTGACAGACGAGTGTGGTCCAGAACGCAAGAAGCAGATAACGTGACTCACCTCCCTCTGTCTCCACGATGTCAGCCGTGTTTCTCTCTTTGTCCTGATTGGACAGCGGCCATGAAGACTCCTCGCTCTCCCTGACGGCTCTCTGTGTTTCAGACGCCAAACTCTGCAAGTAAAAACTAAATCTAAATATCTAAATATCAAAATGTGACATTTGTGAAAAAGGGTGGAAATTCGGGCTTTTCAAGAGTGGCTGATTATTCGGAAACACTAAACACAAAGTTGCATTTTTGAGGTTGTTAATGGCCAAAGTTTCAAGCTAAAAGCTCAAACTTCAGACCGCTCTAAAGGCTTCACTATAAATGAGGGGTCAGCCAATCAGAAGACAGCTGACTTAACAGGAGGGAGGAGCTAAAATACCTAGTTGGTGGATGAAATGAAGAGCCGCACCAAGGATTCTCTTATACTGCGCAAGGATAAATCTGTGGTGTTGTAAATTAGCACAATAGTTTCACTTTAAAAGTGCACTTGCCTGGGCTTGTTTACAAGGCAGCAACTTTAAACATGAAGTAGTGTATTAGTCTAATGAGACCTAATGAGTGTGTCAGTATCTTCACCCTCCAAATCCTTAATAATGATACTGCTGCAACTTACTGATGGTTGCTTTGAGCTAGAGACACTTTTTTTTTAGTATGACATGCAGAGAAATTTTAACCCTCATTATAAATGAATTATGAATATTTCTGATTACTTTGTTTTCCTTACAAAGTTTAAACCACCAGCTAGCGGCCATTAAAAAGCCAAAGTAAAGCTCATAGGTTTCCCGGGATGAATGATAAAGTAGAGTTCAGATTCAGATTCAGAGAAATTTGTCAAATATTTTCAACTTTTAAAGGTCTAAAGAAAAAAAAACAAAGCAATATAAGAACCAAGCACCTGGTACACTCAGTCAGGTACAGGAAGAAACTACCTGAAAAAAAGAACTATCAAATTTCTATTATTTGTGCAGCCAGCTGGCTAGAGTCACATGTGTACAGGTGTTAACAGAGTATTAAAACAGGAAGTTAATAGAAAAGTGAGAAAAGAAGTACTTTACAAGAAAGTGATTATCAAGCCAATAGGCCACTCACATGATCTGATGAGTTAACTGCCCTCTCTGTGTCTTTAGCTTGCTGCCTTGCGTCTCCTTCACCATCGTTAAACTATAAAGCAAAATAAGTTTAACAACAGAAAGCAGCTCATAAACACACTGTAGCAGTATAATATGTGCTCACTTTTAATGGACAGAGTAAAACTGAAGCCTCGCACCTTTTCTGAATCTTGCCTGGACGGACTAGAAATCTGAATTCTCTCGCCTGATTCCTCCTCTGACTTCCCCACAGAGCTGATGCTCTTCCTGGGTGCAGTTTCAGACTCAGCTTTTTTATGAAATAACTTTTCTTCCTGAAAGAATAACAAATGTGATGAGATTTACCGTGGACCACGATAACAATTGTTAATTATACATCTGCAAAAAACATGTCTCACATCTTTTTGAGCGTTGTCTGGAATGTTTTCAGACCTCTCAGGTGTGCCGTCTGATAAATGATCCAGCTTCCTCCTTTTTGCAGCTTTAGAAGCATGACAACATGACACAAACCATGACAATGGTTAGTGTTAAAGTAAAGCAGTCATTTATTTTCATTTAACTCGTTTAGAGTGAGTTTAGAGGTACTAACCAGTTTCAGAGTGAGAAAAAAGGCCGGCAGAGGATCCTGAGGGAGTCACAGAAGCAACAGGTGCCTCAATTTGACTGATCTGAAGAACAAAAATAGTCAGAGTGTTTGCAGGTATGTTAAGACCACATTAAATGTAATTTAAGACCAAACTTGTGATTGAAACAGACAACAAAAGTGAAAATATTCTTTCTATCTTTTCCAAGTTTAAGCACATTGTCCAGTTGTGCTTATTAACGTGGAAAGTAACAAAAATATAATTGTTTTCCTAAATGATATCCAATTTCCCCAAGTTTGAAACCCTGTTTGAGACACAGTGCAGATTGCTCCACAGGCAGTTCATTTTGAAAGGTTTAAAACTATTTTCATATACAAGAATTTACAATAAGTCCCTTTAACAACTAGTAGACAGCCAGGTAAAAATCATGAAAACTCAAGAAGCAAAAGATACTAACCAAAAAAAAAAAAAAAAAAATCAAACATTTGATTCATACCAAATAGGAGTAGCTCCTCTCACCTGCCCTGGTGGAGGCCTGTTCATGGTCTTTCGTGCCCGATGGATCTTGGGTGGTGCAGGAGAGACAGATGGAGAAGAAGAAGCTGTTGTAGAGGAGGAAGAAGAGGAGGATGGAGGACCAGGTGGGAGGACAGATTTACTGCTACCAGGCCCTGAAACGCTCATCTTTGCTCGGCCAGGAGACAAAGTTGAAGACGTGGAAGGAGAGGAGGACAATGACGAGGAGACTGGTAATAGGAGGGAATTTGCTGTGTGACCTGCAGAAGAAGAGATTTTAAAAAAAGGGAATAGTGAAAACCAGAAATATTATTATGAATTCATCGGCAATTTTGTGACATTTTACCCTTTTCACTGTTTACTATATGCTTCAGTATCAAAAAACTTCTCCATTTGTAACATGTGAGTCAGAGTAAATCGGCGAATTCAACTGAAGTGAATACCAATAGAAGCTAACTTGATTCGAGTCTCACCTGCAGCAGCAGGTTTGTTCTGCGGGGAGGAGCCAGGGGACCACTGTTCTCCTTCTCCTCTGACTGTGGAAGCCTCCTTCCCAGGCTGCTGGGTCGACAACAGTGATGACATAACACCCATGGGCTCCGTCTTGTTGGCAGCAGCAGACGAGGTGGAGGCTGCATTATCTGAGAAACATCCAGAGTTCAAGTCTTGTAAACTTGTAAAGGGGAAATTTGCCTTGGGCATAATGCTAGCATCTGCTGCTTTACTTGAAAGACAAGAAAAATAAAATTAAGTTACAGAAAAAAAATATATCATAGGGGCATTCTGGACTATTTTAAATACTTAAAAATGTAAAAAAGAAACCACAGTAAACCAAAAAAAGGCCTCCAACTATATAAAACAAACATACAATTACTGGCCACTTTATTAGGTACACCTGTTAAACTGTTTAACACAAATATCTAATCAGCCAATTACATGGCAGCAACACAATGCAATTAGGCATGAAGACATGGATAAGACGACCTGCTGAAGTTCAAACCTAGTATCAGAATGTGGAAGAAAGGTGATTTAAGTGACTTTGAATGTGACATGGTTGCTGGTGCCAGATGGGCTGGTCTGAGTATTTCAGAAACTGCTGATCTACTGGGATTTTCCCACAACCATCTCTAGAGTTTACAGAGAATGGTCAGAGAAACAGTAACTCAAATAACCACTCTTTATAACCAAGGTATACAGAAGAGCACCTCTGAATGTACATGCTGAACCTTAAAGCAGATGGGCTACAGCAGCAGAAGACCACACCGGGTGCCACTCCTGTCAGTCAGGAACAGGAAAACTGAGGCTATAATTCACACGATCTCAACAAAATTGGACAAAAGAAGACTGGAAAAATGTTTCCTGGTCATATGAGTCCTTATTTCTGCTGCGACATTCGGAGATTAGGGTCAGAATGTGGTGTAAACAACATGAAAGCATGGATCCATCCTACCTTATATCAACGGTTTAAGCTGCTGGTGATGTAATGGTGTGGGGGATATTTTCTTGGCACACTCTCAGCCCCTTGTGCCAACTGAGCATCATTTAAACACCGTACCCATCTTCTGATGGCTGCTTCCAGCAGGATAATGCACCACGTCACAAAGCTCAAATCATCTCAAACTGGTTTCTTAAACATGACAATGAGTTCACTGCACTCAAATGTCCTCCACAGTCACCAGATCTCATTCCAATAGAGCACCTTTGGGATGTGTTGGAATGGAAATGGGTCTCATCATGGATGTGCAGCAGACAGATCGGCAGCAACTGTGTGATGCTATCATGTCATTATGGACCAAAATCTATGAGGAATGCTTCCAGCACCTTGTTGAATCTATGCCACAAAAAATGAAAGCAGTTCTGAAGGCAAAAGGGATCCATGTCACCCACCAGTAGCAAGGTGTACCTAATAAAGTGGACAGTGAGTGCATATGTATGTGTTTATATGCATGTGTACAAATAAAAGGAAGTCTTAAGCCTAGAGATAATAAGAGTACAGCTGTCCAACACTTTTTAAAATAAAATATTTTCACAGATTAACATTATCTGCATAAACCAGCTGAAGAATTACCTTCCTTAACTTGACTTGACCCGGCTAATGACTCCGCTGATGTTTCTGACTGATCATTTTCATGGTGCTCCTAGTGGAGAAAAAAAACAAACAAACAAGTGAAACTAGTAAAACTGATAGTCAGTATAACAGACTATTATTGAAACTATTTAATCAAATGACTGCAGTTTAAGCAGCCTAAAGATGATGGAATAAATACACAAAGAAGTTACATTATGCTTTCAAATGCATACATGCAAGATATACATGTAAAAGTGTGCACTTTATAGGTCAAAATGTTTATCCTCTAAACTTGTGCGACCTCTGGCCTGGTTCTCTTCTGACAGAAACGCTGCCTACTGAAAACACCACAGGATCTCAACCAGAGGCAGCAGGATGAGGATCTGAGGATATTGTGGGTATCATGCTTCATCTGACAGTACAATCAAAACGGTCACTTATGTCATTCCAAGGTTATTTAATGCAAAAAATAAAATAAAATAAAATAAAATAAAAAGTGGTTTTGGGCAACCACTCCACCAATTTCCGCCTTCACTTCTCCAAAAATAAACCTCTCAGCCAATAGCTGAAGTTTTCTGTTGTTACATCAACTGCCGCCATGAATCAATCAACCCATTCATGCCTTTTACACGAATCAAAGCAAGACCCTTCCGCCAACAGTAGTCCCCAAAGAAAGAGGACTACAAAACTAGATTTTAAACAGTAAGAGCTTAAAATCCTCCTCTT
>VUQS01014205.1:7739-17908 GCA_015108495.1 Heterochromis multidens
ACTTGTTTTACTTTCTTGCCTGGCCATCTGGAGTTTACTTAAACTGATGACTTCATCATCAAACACTGGCCCACCAGCCAACTATGGCACTCACCACACACGTATACACACACTTACGGGATACAACAGCAGCAGCAGCAGAGTGACTGTGTTATGGCGTAGCTCTTGAGAAGTGTATGCATGTGCTTGTGTTTGTGTGGTGGTTCCTGAAGTTTTTTGTGTGTTTGGCACATCTTTCTTTTGCAGACACACACAAGTGTGTTTATAAGAACCAGACCTATAAAAATGTCATCCCTCTGTCTCTTCAGTCCTCATTCAGAGTGACATAATACTTGCCTCGGGGATGCCATCATTAAGCGAAATGTCCTGTGGCATTTTCTAACTCCTCTGTCAACTACATAAAAACTTTAATCACCGCAGTCACAGAGGACTGATCCCTGTCCCAGCTGAGCTCCACAGTCTCCAGGAGAAAGTCAAGAGCAATCAGTTGACTTCATTTACTTGGAAAAGCCTGTTTGTGACACCTGTGCTAAGAGACGTAAGCACTGTAAATGTACGAAAGCAGTGCAAAAACCACCCATAAAGCTGCAGCTTTTCCCTAAGAACTTCATAAAAGCTGAGTGATGTTAAGAATAACCACCTTAAGTAGGTGATGTACTTTTTTCCAAAACACAACGGTGAAGTGTGCTTGAAGATCCACACCAGAGTTTGCACAGTTGTAAACTGTAAACTGTAAATGTTTGGGGTCTTTTTAACATTTAAATAAGCAAACATGGGGCTTTTGACAAATTTGTATCAACTTATTTGTCGCAGAATCTCCAAGCTGCTTGGATCATAAGGATCACAGCACACAATTTAATGATCTGTCTGATGGCTTCACATTCATTTACGGTGGTTTAGTTGCTCAGACAGCAGCTACACATAATTTCACCTGTTTGAGCCAGTGTGGAAGGAAAGCAATCAAGTCCTTGACACTAAGCTGAATGAAACCACTGTGTAACAATGGGACACTGCTGAAAAACTTGCCATAATAAAGTAGAGAACAAAGAGGATAACAAAGGACATGGAGATTCCTCACATCTTCTTTCTAGTGCTTTATAGACTAGCTGCGAGGCTAGTGCTCAAATTCAAGCACAGAGGAATGTGTTTGTTGTGGTCAAGGGCTTTTCATGTTAAAGACATGATAGTTCCACTTTGTACTATATGAATTTGAGGTTGTTTTAAAAACCAGGTGATCAAGCAGAGCAAACCACTTTTTTATGTTAAAGGAATATCATTTAAAAATGGACTACACACACAAGTACAGGGTCCAGGATCTTCTATACCAGCTGTCCAAGGAGTGTGTAGTTTCCTCTTACTGCAACATACTTTTTGCCAAAGCTATGTTCACACTTTTGCTGTCACAGCTGAGAGCAGAATGCCGGGGTCAACAGGGACAGGACAGGCGTGGGCTCCTAGTGCTGGATGCCCTCACCAGAGTGATGCTGGTCATTTGGCTCATCCACAAGTTTAATGCTGGAGAGCAAGTGTACAGTACAGGAAAAGTAAACAGCAGAGTTGATTATGGGCTCCAGCTGCAGCTGCAGCTCAATAACACATCCTGAACTGGACGGACTGCTGTTCTGCTCAGGATGTGGCTGTTATTAGCATAATTGTGAGAATCTTTAAAATGTAACCTATATTAGTGGTATGATAAGTAAGGAAATAAATACTTGAGCCATATTTCAACTTGGATTAGAAATGACATTTTTGTTAAACAGATACTGTACTCTGTATATTTGGTTTGGTGCCCTTGTCAAACAACGCACTGCCTATAGATTTCTTCTCTTTCAATAAATACCACTTAACCCCCCTCAAATGCATTTTTTCCTCAGAAACCTATATGATCTCCCCCAGCATGTTTCTGGAGGAAGGGGTTGAGGTCGCCTCAGCAAAGAAAGTGAAAAAGCTTTCAAAAGCATTTCTCTTGGCCCACTCACCCCTGAACAAAGCCTGCTGTCAACTGGTCAAGGTTTCACTTCCTAATTACCTTCTCCTGGGGCACAATGGCCAGGCCGTTGCCTAACCCAGGCCACTCTAGACCCCAGCATTCTTTCCCAGACAACTGGCCCCTCCACCGTGGACCTACAGTCTCTAAGGAAGTGCCAGACGCATGGTTAATATGGCCGACAGGACCCTGGCATGCAGTTGTATATCACATTTGGGAACACTACTTGAAGAAGAGTAACAAGAATTAATAGGTGTAGCCATACAAAATTTGGGTAATGACAATCAATCTGCGTATTCCTTTGTACCAAAAAAACATGTCTGGTGATACAGTAAATCTGACCTAAATGTGATCTTTTTCATAATTCTAAGAAATCCGATTTGTATAGGATCACATTCTTGGTGCTCTTTTACAGCGCTAAGCTGATTCCTTGATTCATGCACACCAAGACTTTTTATGGCTGTTTTACCTCAGGTTAGAGGTTGTGAAAAGTTCACAGAGGCTCACAGTTAAGTCAGCACTGTTTCCTCTTTAACAATTTCTCCTTGCTACTGTAAAACTTCAAACCAAGACGGAAAGTGAGACAGACAAAATAGAAACAGAGTTTAGAGCGACGTGAAATGCAGCCATGGATCAAAATGGTTCCTTATTGACTGGAGTGCTGAGTGATTTTCACTGATGCTCCTTTGCCACCCAGGTTACTCCCAAGAACACCCAGACGGGAATTCCAGTCAGGCTTATCTCACCGGCCCATCGACCGCCACCACCACCACAGAGGAGGATGAGGAGTGGAGGGGGCTTGGACTGAGGAAAGGGTCAAAAGGGTAAGAGGGGGGTCTCCTCTGGCTTGGATTAGGGGTTAGAAGAAACCTGTTCTTGGGGTAAGCAGTTCATTTGTGTTTACCAACAATTGCTCTGGGACATAGCTGTCAGCAGTGTATACGAAAATTCTCTACCCAGGGGAAGCTGCAGTGGCTGGGCTGAGTCACTGAGGAGCAACAGGTTAGTGGAGAGATAACTGATGAGATGCCTGGACTATCAGGGAACCACAGTGGGGGTCGAGGCGATGTGAGCTAATGCTTCATTAGGTCTTTACAACTATAAGCCAGTGTTTTTTTCCAGATGAGGAGCCACTTACTCACTGCTAAGATCCACTAAACCCCTACAAGACTTTTAGAGTGAACAAGATAAGTTTTGAGCCATTAAACTTCTTGGAAGACAGTAATTACTACACTTATTCATAGACTCTTTCAAATGAAGAAGAAGCTACTTATGAAAAAAAAAGTCCTTTCAAGCTAGGTATAGCCAACAACTAAAGGTATCTTGATGTATAGCTGATAGATCAAACTGCCTTCATGAATGTAGATAAAGTAGCCATATGCTGGGCAAACAAACCAGCAGTCGACACAGCAGAAACATCAGTGAGCTTCTAGAAGCAAATATCACCACCCAGCAGCCATCTTGAAAGTCTGGGCACTTTTTGTGCTGCTATTTTAAAGCATTGTGTAAATTAATTTTTACTTCAGTGGTCACAGGGACATAAAAACTGCATCTATAGAATCACCAATCAAAACACTTAAAAGTTTGTTGACAGCCAAAATATCAAACTGAAGACTTCAGAAAGGTATGAATCATTAGGTGCCATCATCCACAAGTTTAATGCTGGAGAACATTAAACTTGTGGAGCCACTCTATTTTATTTTATTTTTTTAAAATAGTTAACATATAGTCAACAACAATAGTTCAAAATAACATCTCAGTGCATTCATACATAAGAAACTGATGTACAGTGTGTTGTAAGAACTGCTTTTAGAACTCTGCCTTCCTATCATTTAGGTGAAAATCCACCTGTCCATCAACCTGTGTACTTCTGCAAACAGCTTTATTTTTTCTATCACTCAGTTGTCTTCCTCCCCAAATAACCCACAAAACAGTTGTGCAATATAGCTAACAGTTTATTCCCACACACTTTTATTCACTTTCTTTCACACTCTTATCACATATGGTAACGTCTCCAAAAAAGGGGTCTAAAAAAGAGAAGAAAAGGAATAAAAAACCCTGTTGTTGCAGTCCATCAAGCTTTAAGCAAAATCAAGCTATTGCAGTAAAATGACATGACATACTGTACCTACCAGGAAACTGGGATACTTGAAACAAATACACAGCCATTGTGTCCAGTGCTTCCATGGGTGATTTAAGTTGAACTTTGAAAGGAAAAAAGCAATCTGTCATTTCAACTGCTGTGAAAACTTGCGTCAGGAGAGCTGTACTGTCCATCTGGCAGAATATGCAGTGAATGATATTTCAGACTTAGCACTTCAACAAGAACAAAACAAATACCACAGTCTCTTTGTCACATCACTATAGTATGTAAATACTTCTTGTAAGCATGGTGTAAAAATATGGTTTTAAGAATGAAAACAAGATGCTGACTTTTTTTGTGAGTAGTTTTCACAGTCAATCATCAGCATCTACTCCCTGTTGGTCAAATACAGACCAGACCTCTTTTATGTTTCTGTCTTTTCCTTCTTTTTCTCACTGACTAAATTCGACTTATACATATTGTCACTCGTCAGTATCCAATTATGGGCCATCCATGTTTAGCCTCCTACAGTTTCACTGGGCCTCATTTCTCCAGATTTCGCTGAAAGACACTCACCCAACCACAACTGAGCAAAAAAAAAAAAAAAACTGACTCATTCGAAACACAAAATGTGCAAGTTGCCTGTCACAGCATGAAATAAACATTTAAAAACTTTGAGGCACTGTCAGCTTTAAATATAAGAAGTGATTATGAACTTTTTTTCTTTTAACAAATAGTTGAGCACTTCTGATTTTAGGTCACCGGCAGTCGGATATGTGGTGGAAATGAAGCTGTGGACAGAACCATGCTTGGTCTTTCCGCCTTTTTATAGTGTTTAAGCTAAGCTAATCTATACTTTGTGCATACACTCATGAGCGTGACCAATCTTTTCATCTAACTTTCAGCAAAAAAGAAAGGAAAAAAAAGAAGCAAATTATCCCTAATGTTTATGCCTTTCATTTCTGCAAATGTGCCTGGCTGAAATGGACATACAGTCATAAACCACACACGGACTAACAAACATGATTACACAGATAAAATAGGTAATTGTGTTGGGACTGTCCAATTTTGAGCCGGTAAGCGGCAAAGGAAACACAACCGGTTTAAATTGTTCCAAGAGAATTTCATAAGTAATAATTCCAAAAGTAAAGGGAATTTTTCTGTGTGTGCGTGTGCGTATGTGTGTATATTTGTGGGTGATGACTTATGATAATATGATATCCTGTGACATGTTAAAACTAGCAGGCAAACGCTTTTGCAGTGTTAATCTTACATGCAATGTTTCATAATTTTCTGGCCAGTGCTGCCACTTATTTTGTGTACATTTTGGACCTCCATCAGAGAAGGTAAAGTTCTCTGTGTAAATCCCTCATCCATATATGTAAAACTTCAGATACATCATCCCTGGCCTACTGAAAATGATCAGCTAACTCTTTAAGGGTCATGTATCCGCTCCTTCATTCCTTTCTCGGCACTGGTACATGGGGTCTTGACCTCCATAGCAGGAAGGATGAGGGTTGACCATGTGTGTGCATATGTGCGTGTGTCTGTGTGTACGCCTGTGCAGTAATGGCACAGTGGGAAGTTGACGATGAGTGTTTCTGACTTGAAAACTGATTTGCCCCTGAATTCACCTTTAATCTCTGATGGGTCTGGCCAGTAGATGGGTCACGAAGTGGTACTGAGGGATTTAACCCCCAATGACTGAATGGTTGATCTAAATCAAAGAGAAAATTGTGTCACTGACTCACAAATTCCTACTGTGAGTCTTCATTTTTAAATTCAGGTTGACAAGCAAATGAGAAAATGATAAAAAAATTGTATTAAGTTTTATAAGGTGCAAACATATTAAAAATAATTGAAATAAAAAAAGATTTGAATATTGCTGGTATATAGCAGTAAACAAATGCATTATAAGTGCTACATTATAAGTAATAACATATTTGCTTCTGCAACTATCCATCAAAAGGGGGCATTTGAACTGTAAGTCATGCAGGGATGCAGTAATGCAGATATAATTAAAAAGGAGTGGATGAACTATAGTTTACTGTGATCACAACGGAATAAAATAAAGAAACAAACAAAGACTTCAAATGTGTGTCCTGTCAGTTTAGACTCTAAATATTGGCAGTTGCATCATTGTAAGAGGAAGCTGGTAAATGTGTTGACAAGGATGTGGAGTGGAAAGAAAGAACAGCTGAACAACAACCAAATTGGCTGTCTCATCTCTCTCTGATCAAAACCATGCAACTGAAAGTCACGACAGCTAACTTCTTCTGTCTAGTGAGAACAATTCAAATCTAATTAATCTTCTTTGTCTTTGACTTTGGAAAAAAAAACCACTTTCATTTGTTTAATATCCTACTGAGTGGGCTATTGTAGCCAAAAAAGAAATGTGTTATTCATCCTCTTCGCCTCCCCTTTACTGTATGTTCCTTCCCACTTCTTCCGATTGGATCTTCCTCAAAGATTACAAGGATGTTTTGTTCTGCTTCGTGTTACAATCTGCTGCCGGTGGGATGGCCATGTTATACTGCTGCTGACAGTGGTCGGGTCTGGTGCATTTGCCGCACAAGATGTTGGAGTGAAGCAGCTTTATGGTGGGCCGACGTGTCTTTCGGATTAATAATTTTGTGAGAAACCGATGCGCTGGCCAGCTATAGTCTCCAGGCGGTTGTAAGTTACAGGAATCCAAAATGAAAAAAAAAAAGTGCAATTGTAGTTCACAATGGAAAGGAGTGTATTTGAACAGCTGCTACAGTTGCTTTTCAGCAGAATTCTGATGGCTATTATGGGATAACAGGCATATAGAAGCACACATTAAAAAAAAAAAAAAGGTCTGAAGGTTTGGATAAAGACTTGTGATGCATAGAATAATAAAGAGTGACCAACCATTTTACAGCAGTCAGTTTCAGGAGAGATAGATTACAAAGGAATCGGCATTCAAACAGATTTGCATGTTTAAAAAACAAGGGCTGTTAGGGTGACAACGGAGAAGTGCCATCTCTCCGAAAATGCCCCAGTGGTTGCGGCACACCTTTCATGTGAATAACGCAGTTTATATCAGGCCTCAGCTTCAGCATTAGTGTCCTTCAGATGTCTACATCCTTGTGTCTGTTTGGCATTTCGAAATACTGCATAGGCCTCCTATGCAGAGTCTATTATCAGGAGCCTTCCCCCAGCAGAAATGTGTGTGTGTGTCTTAAGTACTGTAGCGCGGCAGTCATTGAAGGGCTTCATTAAAGAATGGAAAGTATGTAGCCATTTCTGCAGGCTGGCCACAGCACTCACCTGCACCATATATGCCCAGTTATGGCCAGAGTTAAACCTAGCTGAGTAAAATAAACACTGCCCCCTACGGGTTTGTTAGTACCGCTGCAATAAAAATGAAAGGAAACAAGACCTAAGAGAGCAGAATGCTTTTAATTCCTTTCTTTTTTTGACCAAAGTGGTAAATGTTGCTAAACTTAAAGCTACACCCTGGCATGACTAATACAAATAAGGATTTCCTCAAATTTAAGACCACATTTCATCATACATCTATCATTACAGAAAATCTGAGGTATTTCTGTTTTTCTTTAAGCCCTTCAAACACATCTGAGTCCCTGCTTTCCCCCCACAAATCTGTTTGCTTTTCATTCAGCTTTTCCAGTCTGCATTAACTGTTTTCAGACAGAACAATCAGTCTTCACAGAGCTGAACACACAGAAGTCAGGCAGCCCTCCATCATGGCTGCCTTCCCAGAGTTTCTGATCACCAGATACGAGTGTGCGTGTCATCAGTCCCAACTTTGTAAACGTTTTACACGCAAGTCAAGCCGCTCAGCGATGCTGACGGATATACATACGCAGATGCATTCATTCACAGTCATGTTCCTAATATCCGATTGCTTCTTCTTGTGCTTTTACACACGCCAAGGCAGGCCTTAATCTGTAAATGAAGCATGGGAGGAATGGGAGCTCTATGGTGAAAGAGTTGTTTAAGAGCAAAACGTGAAGTACATGAGCAAGCAAATGTTTTCAGGTTAAGTTCTGGACTGACAAACACAGCAGTAGCAGCAGAGGCCACTGAAACACCATGCTAAGACAGACGATGAAGCGAGGGCTGAGCTGTGAAACAAACACATGCAGGGCGTAAAAAAGCCCATCACAGTCAATCAGGCATCAGCTGCTAGTCAGGGAGGAAAAGAGGGGAAACTTTACCCCAACTCTGGCCCTCCTGAGTTGGCCTGCCGTGTGCAGCACAGGGGGAAATCCACTGGATGTCACATACATCTTGATTTTTATGAATGCTTTGATAGCTCCCCTAAAGGCACTCCCCTGACCAGGTGGAGGGTATTTATATAAGCATGTCAGAAAAAGCAAAAACGAGGGGAAAGGACATTTGCTGATCCCCTTTGCTCACACAGAAAAAATTTTGCGGTTATTCTAATTGCAACTGGAAATAATTATCTGGCTGTGGACTTTGTGCAGAGGGTCATTTGAACGCACCCTGCCCTGATCACCAGGTGTAAATGGTTGGTGGATGGTTGTGACTGATGCATGGCTGTCCAAGTGTAGAGAAACCTGCATTCCTATAGCTAAAATTGGTGTGTGTGAAATTAATGTATTAGGATATTTCAAAAGAATACCAGGACACAAAATAGTAATAAACAGGATAAAAAAATGTTAATGACAAAACTTACACTACCTTATGACACTTTTAAGTTGAATATTAAAATACAGTTGCCACATCAAGCCTGATCAAAATGTTTAATAATAATAATGTAACCCGCAAAGATGCCAAACTGCATTTCATAAATATATCACAAAATATGTCTAATTACAATAAGTTATGTTACATTACATACATATTCCTCAATATCCAGAAGAAGAACCCAGATTTTAAACCATAGCCAGTATAAAAGATGGACATAGCTACCATGACATCACCCACTAGTTCATGAAGTCCTCTTTTGAAGCCTCAAGGCTAATGACTTGTGATTGACAAGTGACAACCAGCCAATGAGCGTGTGGTTTCATACCACCAGTGTTGGGTGTAACCTGTTATAAAGTAACGTGTTACTGTAATCACATTACATTTTTCAGTAATGTAATAATGTAACACGTTACTGTACTAAATTCAGTATTTACATTACAGTTACAATTACGTCATTACTTGTGTTATAAAGGTTCTTCAGTTATCTGCACGCCCGGTGGATAGAAAGAAAAACAGTCAAACAAACATGCACTCACGATACAATCAGCTGATTTCATTTTGTGTGCAGGAGAGGGAATATGGCGGTGTGGTCTACAGCAGAGATATGGACATTACTTTTATTTTTATTGGACAAAAAGACACGAGCACAAGTGCAAACTGCGTCTAGGACAGAAACAGTCATTTTATACTGCTAACACAACTTTGGCACTTTGCAAGCATCTGCACAGACAGCATCCTAACACAAAGCTAGCCAAGAACCCAGAGTGATGATAAATCTGAGTGTATGCCGACCCCAGCCCTGCAGCCAGAGCCTGAACTTCAACAGGTAACAAACACAGTGATGACCGGTCAGGCTTGCAGCCTCTCTTTGGGCTGGTTTTTAACTTTGCTTTGTGGTGTCAGTTTTGTGTTCATATGCAAATACTAAAAGAAAGATCACATACAGTGGTGTGGTAAAGTATTTGCCACCTTCCTAATTTCTTAGTTTTTCGCATATTTGTCACATTTACATGTTTCAGATCATCAAACAACTTTTCATATTAGACAAAGAAAACCTGAGTAAATACAAAATGCAGTTTTTAAATGATGATTTCATTTATTAAGGGAAAAAAGCTATCCAAACCTACCTGGCCCTGTGTGAAAAAGTAATTGCCCCCTCTTGATTAACCACATTTTTTGTAAAGCTGACTTCAGTTTCACTGCCACACCCAGGCCTAATTACTGCCAGACCTGCTGAATCAAGAAATCACTTAAACAGAACCTGTCTGACAAAGTAAAGTAGGCTAAAAGATCTCAAAAAGAGCCTAATATAAGCCAGCAATCTGAGAGCGAAGTGCTCTATTAGGGTGATATGGTACTATGAGGTCTTTAAGATAAGATGGGGCCTGATTATTCAAGACC
>VUQS01014207.1:0-17500 GCA_015108495.1 Heterochromis multidens
CTCTCCCCCCCTGTCTCTCTCTCTCTCCCCCCCCCCCCCCCTCTCTCACACACACACACACACACACACACACACACACACACACACACACACACACACACACACACACACACACACACACTATTGTTTATTCCCCAACTGACCCTTCTGCTTGGGGCCAATAAAGAAAGGGATTAGATTGAGAGCTCACTGCACACAACAAACACACACAGCTGCTGTCAAGACATTTAATAATAAATCCGTGTTGTTGTGATTTTGTCCTTGGATTTTTTTCCCAGCAAACCCAGACTTCAATGTTATTAATTTTTATTACTTCTCCTGTTTGTTGTTCGATAACCATGCCCCGTGTTTGTGTGGTGAGCATGTTGCTGCTGTTTCAACATCATTTTTAATTTCATTTTTGTTGAAATAAAAAATAAAATTCTTTGAGCCACACTTGATGAAAACCAAAGGTGAACTAGAGAAAGGAAAGAATCTGTGTCTGTGTATGTGTTTCTTTGTGAGCGAGAATAACAAAATAGAGAGGAGGTGACAGAGAGAAATAGAGGAAAAGAAGCAGCACATTTTGTATTTTGTCTCTTCTCTTTAGTTTGTTTTTATTCGTGGCTTTTGCACAAGGTGAATTATTGCTGTGCTTCCAGACTTTTTGCTCTGCAGTGTTTGCTAAGCATCCTCCAAAACAAGGTATCCACAGTCCCAGGAATTTATATTCACCAGTGAAGGTGGGTTTTGTGGGAGAAGGTGAGGAATTTTGAACAGCTGTGGTTGGACAAACAGTTTCCGAGACTGTTGTCCACTGGGATATCTGGATGGATTAAGGACAGACAGAAATGGAGCACTGTGTATTTGTGACAGCTACAGCACCTGAATTGTAGATGGACATGGTTATTTTATAGCAGAAAGTGTGTGACAGTTTCTTTGCACTAGCAAACTTACCCAGGTAGAAATGGCTCTAACACTGAGTACATTCACTATCAGTGTTCAGAACAAGCCGCCCACCACAAGTCGTGGGTCAAAGCTTAAACAGTTCAACCTCTTAGATTTCAAAAATCAAACAAACGATTGGCTATCTGTATCACACAGAAGAAGAAATAATAATAGAAATGAATAAACTAGTTCTTTCATAATTATTACAACTCTATTCTTAATTTTAAAAACTAGACAACTTTTTGGAAATGGATAGAATATAAACAAACACAACTACGTAATTCGAAAATCACCTAGACCTCATATAAAATTGAAAATGGTACACAGACCAAGGAGCCTAACGTACCAGCTGAGGTCTGCAAAGTCTGTAGCAGTCCTGATATAAAGGATTGGGTAAAGACAGACAACCGATGGTTAAAACTCTGTCATGAGAAAAAGAAAAACAATACATAAGATCCACAAACATTTCTGCCTTCTCTGAGCTTGAGCTCATTTAGAGAGGACTGTGGTGAAGTGGAAAACTGTCCTGTGGTCAGACAAACTTGAATTTATCAGTACACAGTTGATAAACCAACATCTGTGATGGTATGTGGATGAAGAAGTGGACTGGCACGGGAAACTTTCACATCTGTAAAGCTCCATTAAGCCTAACTGATATATACAGGGTCTGGAGCAACAGATACCACCCAGATGAAGTCTGTATCAGGGAAAGCATTGCTTATTTCAGCAAGAAAATGCCAAACAACTTTCTGCATGTAGTCCAACAGAATGGTGGAGTACTAAGAGTTTGGGTGCTAAACTGACCTACCTGTTGTCCAGACTTATTAACTATAGAAGAAATGTGGCCCATTATGAAACAAACAAAAAAATACAACAAAGAGAGGCATAAACTGTTGAACACTTGAAATTCTGTTTCTAGCAATTTTGCTTTCAAAACTACATCAGCTGGTTTCGGCAGTTGACAAACACACAATGTAGTTAAAAGAAAATGTGATGCAACACTGTGAAAAACCTACCCAAACGTGCAGCAGGCCTCATATTCATATTTTTGAAATATTATCAGTCAATTTAATATATTGTCATTGGACTATTTTCAGTTTAAAATGGAGTTTAAGTGATTTGCACAACATTGAATTATTTACATTTCAAAACTGTTTTAGAAACAGGGTTGTTAGAGGTATTATCCTTAACCATACATAAATCACTTTAAGGCAGTGCTCCTCAATTATTTTCTGTTACGCCCCCCTTAGGAAGAAGAAAACATTTCCCCCCCCCCCCTCCCCCGCGACTATAAATAGTATAATTTGTCTATAAAATTATTATAAGTACATCTCTGCATAGCATTGTATCCTTATTAACATTAAAGAAAACAAAAAAGAAAGAAATATAGACACACTGGTCTTTCCTCGTCTCCCACCGTAGTCACAGTGTGAAGCCAAGCGCTACATACGCTTCGTTATATTTCCTCGTCTTAGCTTTCGGGAGACTTTCGTTTGTCTCATTATCTCTCATGGTCTCTCGCCACCTTTCTTTTCGTCACTGTTAAATATTTTTCCATTTTTCTTGAGGGTTTGTTTACTGCACTTCATATCTCCTGCTAGTACGGCAAAAAAAGCACGTTCCCTGGGGTCACACCCCCTGGCATCGCGCCGCGCCCCCCACTATTTGAGAAGCACTGGTGTAGACCGTGGTCTGCATATGTGATGATGCAGCATGTTTGGGGCCAATACGATGCTATGATGATGCACTGTGGGAAAACTCAAGATATCTCTTCCTCTGCAGCTTTGATTTTGACTCTTCTTTTTAAAATCTGCCTTTTGTAATTCATCTCCATGTTATGCAATAACTTTCACAGTCATTGGTTTTGGTAAGGAAGACCCTCTTGCATTTCTCACACACTGCTTTTGCATTTTGGCTTAGTTTTTGTTCATAAAAAAATCAGCTGGCCCTTACCACATCATAAAATTAGATTAACACAACCTCAGATGACCAACAACATGACATAATACCCTGTCATTTTTTATTTATGTCCTGATATGTAAAAGCCTTAGAAGTGAAAGAGGGTGTACTTTCTTTTTCACCTGACTGTTGATTTCCACATTGATCCTATTTTGAATGCAGCAGGTAAATGCTAGTAAAATCACTGTAAAATATTAAGTCCAGAATATTGTTTTGTTGCTTCAACTGATTTTTTTTCCCTTTATGTTTTTCTGTCTAGAGCCAGAGGAAGGACCTAGCATTGATGGCTTGAGCACATCACCCAAAGCTTCCATTGGTGAGTGCATTAGCTTCATGCAGCCTCTGTTCTTTCATAACTGCAGAGCTGTCATCTGTAGTTTGCCTTCTTCTGGCATACTTCCCTCAGTCTGCTTCCACTGTGTTTCTACCTCTGTATCCATACATCCTTTTCTCTGTGTGTTCCTGTAAAGACAATTCCACTTTCTACAAAGTCTGTGTGACTTCATATTATTCATATTCATTCATAGTGATTAGAATGTTTCACTCAGCAGGTTGTATACTCATCAAAAGGTTGATAGTTTGATGCCTGGCTGTTCTAGTCCACATGCACAAGAGTCCCTGGGCAAGATACTGAACCTTAAATACCTCCTGATGCGTGAGTGTGAATGTGCGTGACAGTTCAGCCTTTATATAGCACCGTATTAATGTGTCTGAGTGGGTGAATGAGGGTTGCTCAGAGTAGAAGAGCGCTTTAGAAGCATCAGCCCATTCTCCAGTTCAGTTCAACTCAGTTTTATTTATAATATATTGTCCTCAGTTCACAACAAGGTCATCTTAAGGTGCTTCATATTTTAAGGTATAAAGCAGCATCACCTGGGGAAGGTTCAGGGTCACCAGGGTCAGCTCTTTCTGTGGGCTTTATCAAAAAGGAAAGTTTAAAAGTAGAGAGGGTGTCTGTCTCCCAAACCCAAACTGGGAGCTGGTTCCACATGAGAGGAGCCTGATAGCTAAAGGCTGCACCTACCATCTTCTTTTGGAAACTCTGGGAACCTCAAGTAGATAACTCTGATATATGATACTAAGGTCTTTAAGATGTTATGGGCCTAATCATTGAGAACTTGGTTCATGAAATATTTTTAATTCAGTTCTGGGTTTAACAAAAATCATGATGTCATAATTTAATTATAGTACAAACTAATATTTATATTAAGTCACATATATCATACAGAAACAGTGTGTTGCTCATATAGGAATATTGTATTCCTATATTCTCTTGATGCATGCTCAATAATCCAGGTAAGGAAATCCCAGAAAGCTGAATCTGTTCATCTGGACGAAACGTTTCTCCCACTGAAAACGCTACGTCCAGATGAACAGATTCAGCTTTCTGGGTATTCCTATATTCTTATATAGGAATATTAAAAACAAAGTAGAAAGGATTTAAATTGTTTAGTAGGTCTATAAATGTTGAAAGTTGATGCCTTTAAATACAGCAGCTCAAAGAAGTTCCATTAGATTCCTGTTTTGTGTGTCTAGGAGTCCTGAACTCAGGGAGATTCAGCTTATATTTATGTATAACACAGAAAAACAGCAAATGACCCGACTGGATGGGCAGAAAGGTACTCGTTGAACTGGCCATTAAGAGTTCCTAAATATTTTTCTTCTGATTTGACTTATTGCATCTATAATACTTGTATTATACATGTATATATAGTGTAGATTAGTCTAATCTGGACTCAACGTGAAGGAGAACATGATGATTATGTTCTGGAATCTGACTGCGGTGATTGGTTTGTCCTGCCCTGTAGAGGACTCCATGCGTTTGTCATCACAGGAAGGATGGACACCCCAAGGTGATAAATGTGTCTGTAGCTTGCGCTGGCTGCTTTCTAGCTCAGATGCATGGTTTTGTTGCTTGATTCACATCTCCTCAGCCACCTCCCAGTTTTCCTACTCTGTCATGTAAGCATAGTAGCTCACTGATCCTATTTGTCCTGCTGCTCAACAAGATGCTCTTTGAAAAGCTAAAGCTCTGTATTGTCAGTCAGCAAAACGTAACTCAAAGTACAAATTTTGTAAAGAGAGAACGTACTTTTGACATCGTCTGGATTAAAGGATTCTAACAATAGTGTTTGTCACCACAGAGAGGAGACTGAAAGGTACATGGTTTCCTAAAAGTCTGTAATTATAGTTGCTCCCTCCTTTCACTGAAAATCTTCCCACGATGTAAAATTCTTCTGAGAACAAATGGCTGACTAGCATTAGTGTTACTGAACGTTATATTCTTGCTGGAATGAAAGTTGGAAATAGAAAGTTGTGCCTTTAACTGAGTGTAACGCTTTATTCCTGCACTGATTTCATGGGTTGCAGTTTGTGAATTAACATTAAAAACCTTGTGAATGCCGTTTCTCTGCAGAAGGAGCTTTCACCAAAATTAGCTTGTTTTTCCTGAGCTGGTGTGCTTTCCTTACTTTGCTTTGGTGCCAGATGAAACTGTTTTCACACATGTACTGAGCCCTGAACTTTTCTGCGGGTCGTCTAATGGAGCTGTATGTGAGGACACAAATATCAGACATTTAATGATCCCTTGATCCCTAAATTGAGTTTTATGCCAAATCAATTTAAAACCAAAAAATGTGTGTCATGTCCATTTGTGCCCTTGTGAGAATAGAGGAGGTAACTGTCTGGTGAAAAGACAGCAAGTGAGTGGGTGTCACATTTGTCCTGCCTCATGCATATTCTACAATATTTCATTGTATTTGTGAGCATCAGAACTGGACCACAGAGCAATGGAAGAAGGTGGCCTGGTCTGACAAATCACCTTTTCTTTTACATCACGTGGATGGCCGGGTGCATGTGTGTCACTTACCTGGGGAACACTGGGCACCAGGATGCACTATGGGAAGAAAGATGGAAAGAATAAAAATAAACTCAAACTATACCTAGATGGTCTGCCCAAGTAAAGTCTGCGTGGGAAACACTGTCCTATCCAGGCAGCTCCCTCCTGTAAACAAAAAGGGGTATTTCCAGGAGAACTCTGACAGTGTCCTGCCCTGATTCTGCCGACATTGTCCAGAGCTCATGAGTGAAAACGTCTTGAAAGATAAAAATATCTTGTAGATTTTTTTTTTAACAGATTGCCCCATGTGTTACAGATATGAAGCCTTCTATCATTGGGAAAAAGAAACCCATGGCAGCCAAAAAAGGGGTGAGTCATACTGCCAAACCAGAATTTCATTCTTTCTTTGTGGTTACTTTGATTACATGAGCAGCATGAAGCCACTAAAGCTAAAGCACAGGATCATTAATTTCCTAAAATGACCCAAAGTAAGAGTCTGTGCAAACATTTCAAATCTTTTTACAGGTGCACACAAAATTTACTTCACTGTAAATTCTTCAGATCTCACTTCTGCAAGTTATCAGCCTAAGACTGAGGAGGCACTTTGACCATTTATATCTAATTATACGTGCCATGTTTTCCCAGCTCGGTGCAAAGAAAGGTCTCGGTGCCCAGAAGGTGAGCAATAAGAGTTTCTCAGAGGTGGAGAAGCAGGCGCAAGTGGCTGAGAAGCTGAGAGAGGAGCAGGCAGCTGAGGCTAAAAAACAAGCTGAGGAATCCATGTAAGAAGTCTGAAAATATTCTCTCATTTTCATTCATCTATTTTTTTATGCTAAAGTTCCTCAATTTGGTCTGTTTTACTCATTTCCAGCTTCATACTTTAATGCTTAGACCTTACTATAGTAACTTTGCTTGAGTCACACTGAGATGACCATATCGCCTCTCAATGACATCACACACAGCCAAGAGTAAAAAAATCTGTGTTTACAGCACTCTGCATACACTCACCTTATTATTTGACACTTGGGCCTTGTTTTATTAGCATCCACCATTGAAAAAAAAATAAGGAACGCAAATAATAAAAAATAAGTCACCTTTATTAAAATAAATTTATGTATAGCTTTAAAAAAAAAAAAGAGTTGCTTCTTTTGTAATCTTTTCAAAATAAAACGTTGGCTTGAGGAAAATGTAATATTTAAAATGCTGTTCTGACTGTTGCAGTGTAGCGTCGATGCGTTTGGCCTACAAAGAGCTGGAGATCGACAGGAAGATGGAGGAGAAGAAGCTTCAGAATCTGGAAGGCAAGAAAAAAGAGCAGGCTGAGAGACTGGGCATGGGCTTCGGCAACAGGAGGTAACATCTCAACACAAACATCGTTAATCTCAGTTTAAGAGTTTAGCTGAAGTTTCTCTACAGATCGTCAGCTTTCATCACAAGGAACTAATAGTTTTGCTCAGGATACTAACACAGGTTAGAGTTTGTTGGGTCTGTAAATGTGAGCATTTGTTCCCTGTTGCAGTGCTGTGTCACACTCAGTGATGTCAGAGATGCAGGTCATTGAGCAGGAAACGCCTGTGGGAGCCAAGTCCTCTTCTCGCTCCAAACTGGAGATGTTTGATGAGCCTGGTTTCACCTCCGGACCCCCAAAGTACGCACAGCACCCAGTTATGTATCTACCTGGATATATAATCCAGGTAGATACATAATCTACCACAGGATAAAGAAGAGAGAGCTAGGCCGACTCTCTTAATAACCCACTGTTTTGTGTCTTAGGTACAAAGACAACCCATTTACAGTGGGAGACAGTTTTGGTTCCCGGTGGGATACTGAAGGAGGAACTGCCTCTTTCACCACCTCTTGGGCGCTGGAGAAAGATGACCCTAAGGAGGAGGTCACCATCTCTAGTATTCAGCCAACTGGAGAGCGGTACGCACATATCTGTCCATGCACACTTTCCCAAACACATATACGACCTTCAGCTTGTGTCTAAATCCCCGCTGCTCTTAGTTCTGATGTGTGTTCCTGATGGTTAAATTCAGACTCCCCAGCAGAAGAAAAGCAGAGGTGTCGGCTCCGGTCTCTGAGTCAAGTGAGGCCAGGCAGAAGTTTGCCAATGCAAAGGCCATCTCTTCAGACATGTTCTTTGGTCGGGAGAGTAGTGCTGAGGTGAGAACCCCTCATATTCACTTCACTATAAAACAGGAACTGAAATCTAAGGCCTCTTTAGGCTTATAATTAACATTTTGCCTGTCATTGCTTTAATACGTTCACCTGTAAAACTATGTTCTGTTATTACCCCATCGCTGACTTTTGTTTCTTCTTTTTCTCAGTATGATGCAAAGACTAGGCTGGAGAGCATGTCTGGAAGCACTTCCATCAGTTCAGCTGACCTGTTTGGAGATGGCAGTGACCACAAAGGTAAATGTCCCAGCATAGTAGTATGTTTGTAATAAATCAGGAAAATGATTTTCACTTGACTTTTACTGAAAGAGTTGCTGGTCAGTTAGTGTGATCACTGTGGGGCATCAGTAAAAATGCTTTATGCCTCTGTGTGGTTCTACAACAATAAAATAAATAAGGACATAAACAATTATACATGATCTGTGCAACATCATCTACCACATGGCTCTGCTGGAGGCTGCCATCTTGGTCATCTCTGTCACTATTCTAACCATCAGTCTAAAATACTAAATAAGCATCGACATCCATGCATTTAAGTCATTTCTATAAAGGGATAGGAAACTTACTTCTCAGTGGACTCTTGGGTTCCTGTTCTAACCTGTGCTGGTTGCGGAGCAGCTGAGAGGCAAAACCTGACTTGCTATAATGGACAGTTATTGACAGTCTGGCTAACCAGTAGGAATAGACAGTGGGTGGGATTTAACAAATACTAGTTAAAGCAAACTTGGATATCGTATTGTCAGAACTGTGGAAGGATAATAAATCTTTACAATGGTGGTAGTCCATAGATGGTGTGCAGAGCTTTGCATGACGTGCTGTGTGACGTTATCTTGAGAAATGCAAAACACGTTTCTAAATGTTGTAGTTTGTTTTTTGTTTTTTTTACTACAACCCGAATTCCGGAAAAGTTGGGACGTTCTGTAAATGTGAACAAAATGAAAACCAAAGGACTTCCAAATCACATGAGCCAATATTTTATTCACAGCAGGACATAGATAACATGACAAATGTTGAAACTGTGAAATTTTACACATTCATCCACTAAATGAGCTCATTTAGTGGATGAATGTGTAAAATTTTTCATTTTGTTCACATTTAAAGAACGTCCCAACTTTTCCGGAATTCGGGTTGTACTTCCTGGTTTGAACATCTTTGGCCATAAAGAACCAACAGCCAAGTTCTTATAACATCAGGGTTAGTTACCCCTTCAGTCCAGTCTACCCTGTGTTGGCAGATATGTGGGTCAAGTGTGCGTAATCTAATGAAAATGTCACTTATGCACTTTACAGTTTGACACCCCACTGGGTTATTGGGTTAAATCTACAGAAGAGTTCTGTATTCTACGTCTTGGCCTGGTGCGCACCTCCACAGAAGTATACTACATGTGTCAGTGACGCACACCTCGACAGCTGTGATAGGTGTGTTTGGTAGTAATATTGATTAGATCAAGACTAATACCTTTGTATTAGATATTAACCTTTATGCTTAAACAAAAGGCTTCACACACCAGCACACAGGTACAAATACAAACAGAGTTGGTGGGGATTAAAGCAGTATTATTCTGGAGATGCTGGTTCAGATGGTATATTTTTGCTAATAAATGAGGGTCAGTAATGTCCAGAAAGTTAGAAATAGCACTTTCAGTTGTGGCCAACGTGAGCTGCAGATTACTGCACACACAGTGCTCGAGTGTTGGCCTGCAGTGTGGCACTGACACTTGATGCACTGCTAAAACATTGGTTTCAAATTCTTCCTTACTCTGTGACCTGTGTGAAACCATCCTAACTGATTTGAATATGTGTGATAAAGTGTTGTATGATTAAACTTCTGTGCTCCTCTCAGGGAGAGCCTCAGGCTTTGACAGTGTGCTCCCCTCTGGCCCAGACATCGCTCAGTTCAAACAGGGAGTGAAGACCGTCGCGGGAAAGATGGCTGTCCTCGCCAATGGTGTCATGAACACGATCCAGGTGAGACTGGGCTGTGAGACAGGTAGTTTATTTAACTTTTATCCATATGTTTTCTCATACTTCTGCTCCCCCTCCCTCCTCAGGATCGCTACGGCTCCTACTGAGCAGCATGGACCTATGGGACGGCACACTTACGAACGCCTGCGTGGAGCCGCTCAGCCTCCTGACTGACACGTGCATTTGGACGGAGAAGATGGGACGAGACATGGGAAGCAGAAAGCATTGCATGGGGAAAGAAATGTCGCCCATCCTCCACTATAGACAGTTTTCCAGGTGTGAGACAGTATTCCTTCTCTCATTCTCATTAGCAGACTCTTGAGTTTTATTTTCATGAATGAAACTGAGCATCAGAGGGTGTAGTCTTTTCTAAACCAGAGTTTTGTTGTAATTTACTGTTTGGAATACTTTGGTCTTAGATTTAAAAAAAAAAAAACAACTGTCAGAGTTAATTCTACTATATTTTATTCCTTCACAGCAGTCGTTGATTTTCATTCATATTATCGAATACTTCATGCTTGTTTTTGTTTTATTGTGACATTAAAAAGGTGCAGTATATATTTTTAGTGTTAATTTGAACAAGAATCCACAAAGTTTGACTCACTGCTGCTCACTTACAGTAGCGTTTGTCCACGAGTTGTTTTCTTCACTTACATAAAGCACTGACTGATTTTCGACAGTTTGTGAGCCTGGACTTGTGCATTTCTGTCTGCGTGAAACATGGGAGCATCAAATACTTGATATACTAGCTGCTATGGTTACCTGCTGTATTTGAAACCGATGGGGCAGCATTAAAATCAGACATCATTCCCTATAACAAACTTCCAGTTTCTAATATTCAAAATTAAGGGAGGGTTAAATCTAGACAACTTGAATGAGCGCTGCAGATAGAATATACTCATCCCCAGCTCAAAACTACGATACTGTATTGACTATGCATCTCCACTCTGCAGCCTTCAGCTAAGTTTCACTTTCTGCTGTTTCTGCTTGTTGAATCTGAAGTCTGCCTCGATGTACCTCAGCTCTCTTATTTTGGAAGGCTTGCATCCTCACGTTAATGTGAATCTATCCGAGGATCCTGGAACATTAGTATTTGGCTCAAGGCAAGCAATTCTTCAGTATTTCTCTAAATTTCACTGCCATGTACAACGCAATTAAATACAATGAACTCTGGAGACCAGCTGTGATCAAATGTCACATTCACCTCTGTTATCAGTATCCTCTCAGTGTTCAGGGCTGACTTTACATTCAGCAAGTTGTGGAAATTGGATATGGTCTGGAAAGCTGTTTTAAAATTTTTTTTCATACATCAGTGTCATTTTATCTTGCCTGTGTGTGCCCCTCCCATGATAAAAATGTGGACTAAAAGGATGAAAAACATTCAAAACTATTTATTTGTAGGCAACAAAAAGAAACGGTATGTTAATAAAGATCAAAAACCTCTGCTTTGTTTTCACTGACCTCAGCTTACTCACACACATCCAAACCTAAACCCGCTTTTGCTCTTATTAGTCTTCATCCATTTCCTGTTTATATAAAAGCTGACTTATTTTTATACATGAAAATTATCCAAAAGTAAATCAAAGATTGGAAATCTATGGACCCCCTTTGTGACATGGGTGGAAAAAAACAGACTTTAATGCATGGCAACAAGATATTAGGTGGGAATTAACTAAAGAATTGAAGTCTGTGAGCTCCTTCAGGCAGGCAACTCAAGCTGTGCTGCATACAGCACCTGGCTGTAGGGTAACTTACTAGCTGACTGTTACCATTAATCACACTGCTACACAGTTTATATAAAGAAGTCACTCTGTTCAACTGATATCTACCCATGTAATTAGTGAACATTACTAATTACAACAGGTTAAACTAGTGTACGTGAAAGAGGTTCTTACTTGATGTCATCGGCCTCATTTATGAATATGTGCATGGAGATGTTCTTATCCTGCACCAAAAAAAGCAAAATTACTGTCGATTTATGATGTGTGTACCGCCTGGTTTGTTCTTACAACCATGAGTATGTTTGTACATCAGAATCATTCTGAACCAACAGGCTTGTGCAATATATAAAGACACATCACCTCCAGGTGAAGCGGAGAAATTGGGGACAATGATGCAAGAGAGAAACTTGCAGGATAAAGTCCAAGCCTGAAGAACCTGAAACTGTTTCTAAAGAGAGAGAGAGAGAGAGAGACAAAAGGTGCGACTTTCCAAAGAGTTCCCACTGGAGTGACGACAGTGTTTATATAAAAAAAAATAAATTAAAAAAAAAAGCTGGAATAATGGAGAGTCGGAATGTGGTTTCCCAGAGACAGTTACTGTGGCTCGAGTAAAAGAAAAGTTTGGGTATCAAAGTTGATATGAAAAAAGAGACTAGAAGAAACAGTTGGAGGATGAGGAGCAGCTGATCTGTCAGCCTGAGATGAGAAAATCACTGCAATGGGGGAAAAAATGCTCCAGCATCTAGTGCCAAGAAGTATGTACTCGATGACATCCGGCAATGATAAGTTATTTTTAATGAAAGATAATTTAAGATTAGATGAGATGGGAATACTGGGATATGTTTAAATTAAGAGTTTAAAGCCTACACCTTTCCATTTAATATTTTTTCTTTGCATGCAATTAAATTTTTTATTTTTATTTATTTAATTGTTAATTCTGAGCATTTTGTGGCTTATGGCATTTGGAAAACTATAAATAACCAAAAGGAAATTTGTGCATTCACACAGTTATAAAATGAGAGCCATTGTGAGGGCCACAGCTTCCATATCTTTGTGTCCATGCATTATGAAGACATTTACATCTGTCCACCTCTCGTCCTCTCTGCAGCCAGCGGCTGAAAAAGATCATCTGTTATCGACAGATAAAGCAGAGCACTGATGGGAGGAGTTATTCTGCCACAAATCAGACTCCGTATGTTTAAATCATAAAGAATTAAGTTCTCTGCCATGAGGCACATATTTTGTCATGGTTTGTCTACCCAAAAAACTTCTTGCTGGGAATTTCATTATGATGATTGTATTGATTCATTTCTGAAATGTCCCTCACTGAAGGCCAGTCATTTCCAATCATTTTATCTGATTTCTGGGCGATTACGGCAAGAGTCTTTGTCTCTGTTCCTGCTGCATCACGGCGGCTGATGCTTCCTTTGTGCAGTTTCTCCAGCTGATTTGCAGATGTCAAAGATCCAAGTGCTTCCAGCAGGTTTTAGCCCCAGTTGTAGAAGTAGATCTTCTGCCAGGTGGGGAGGTAATCCATCAGAGGGCCTGAACACAGAGAGACGACCCGATCAAACCCAGCACAAACAGGTCATGAACTCATGTATAACATGGTGGATCAATAGTGCAGCAGTTTTCCTAGTACAAGCATGACCAATTATTCTGTTAGAATTAACTTCAGTCAGGTTATTGTGATTGTCCTAAAGTTGTTTCAAGCTAACTATGCTTAGGCCAGAATTATTATATTTAAATGTTTTGATATGGGAAACAAAGACTGACTTGGGAAGCAGAGGGGCAACAGGTAGCTAATGGCATGGCTAGCTGTCACACCTTGATTTCTGTTGCCCCTCTACGTGTGATCCAAAAACACAGTGGAAGAAGGCTTTATTTAAAATCATCTGCTACATTACACATTATAATCAATTATAACATATTTTAATACTGCTGGAAGAAGTCCTTAAAAGGTGACACAGATTTTTCAGTGGATTTCCAATCAAGTTGTCCCTAACTGTTCACAATTACTGTCATATCATGACATATATCATCATATCAGCTGTATATTTCAGAAAAAAATTAAAGGCAAAGCCTGTAAATACTCAGTCTAATAAATTTAGATTATAACTGTATCTGAACTGTCATTACAGAAAATCTATGTGCTTCTATTCTTATTTATTCATGGATTAATGTCCAAGTTTACCATGTGTTTAGGCTTATTTTTCTTTGGTGGATTTCTTTTCAGCAAACAGGTGGTTCAAATCTGGGCAGTCGGTGTCAGCGGATAAACTTTAAAATGATCTGAGTGAGAGCTTTTCTGATTGGATGATTAGAATTGAAACCAGGTACCTACCTGAAGTGGATTCTCCCACATTTCAAAGTTTACAGTAGGCATTACAAAAATAAATCTTAAATTAGAAATCTGAAATGCATTGAATTTCATTTTCAAAAGCCAGTATATTTTAAGTCCCAATTTCATTATCAAATCTTTCAGCCCTTTATGTCTGAGATTTTCTTCTTCTGTGGATAAAAACCTCCAGCCTTCAGTTGTTCTAAAAACAGCTTCAACAAGTTTAAGTACGTTTTCAACAGTTAGAAAACACAAGGCAAAATCCATCGTACATGCAGGAATGCCTCATGAGCAGACTGTTGTACTTACGCGCCACAAGCCCGACTCCTGGAACGTGATCAGCCAGAAGTCTGAGCAGGAACAGAATCTTTTCCCTGCACATGAAGGGGCAAAGGTAAGTATTAAAAGACCAGTGAAGGAACAAGAATACAGTACTGTGCATTTTTTAAATTTTTGGGGGGGGTGTCATCAAGAATGTACTGACAGGTGACCTCCTCCTGTAGATGAAACAGGAAGCAAACTGTCATTATATGACACCAGCTGCAGGTTGAGACATCTGTCGCCTTACATTCTTCTGATACATCATTTAGCCCCTTTTTTTTTTTTGCATGTAACCTTCACCAAAAATGGAGCAAAATGCATCACAATAAAACCCCACCCCCCACAATCCCAGCCCACAGACCCGGCACCCAAAGGAGGTCATATCCCACAGCAGTCCAGCAGGGCCAAAAGGTAGGCCCAGAGGACCCACCCAGGGACCCCAAACATAAATAGAAATACAGCATATAAGTTAAAAACAGAGTTAGTACAATTCTAAAGAGCTTTAAAGTGAATATTTGGTGTGAGCTCCTTTATTCTTCATCAGTCTGAACTCTCTCAAGCAGCTTTCTGTCATTTCTTTAAGTGTCTTCAGGAATAGTTCTCCAGGCTTCTTGAAGGACATTCAAAGCTCTTCTTTGGATGTTTCTGCCTTTTGTTCTGTTCTCTGTCAGGATGATCCCACCCTGCTTCAGTAATGTTGAGGTCCAGGCTCTGGGGAGGCCAATTCATGACTGATAGTGTTCCATTTTGTGTTTTTCTATCCAGGTATGATTTTACTGCACTGGCAGTGTGTTTGGGAACATTGTCAAAAATGAAGCTGCTGCCAATCAGATACTTTCCAGACACGGTGGTGGTAGTTTAAACTCTGATGGTACTTTTCTGTGTTCATAATTTCATCAATTTTAACAAGATCTCCAACACCACTGGCTGAACTGCAGCCCAAACCATGACAGAGCCTCCACTGTGCTTTACAGACAGCTGGAGACACTCACTGTTGGACCTCTCTCCTGACTACACTGCAATCATTTCTGATGAGGTACAAGGACTGGACTGAAAATGTCCAAAGAAGACCTTTGAAAGACCTTCAGAAAGCTGGAGAACTGTTGCTCAAGACCACTTTTAAAGAATTATAAGAAGGTCTGTGTGCTTGGAAGTAAAATATCAAAAAATTTATATTTTGCTCAAGACTTTTGCACAGTACTGTATTCATTTTCTGCACAATTTATAATTATTTATGTCATCATAATCTCAAGATTTTGTTTTTCAGAAGTTGGAAAGACGACATAACACTGAGTCTATCTTCTTGAAAACAAAGCAGTACTTAACCATAGGTCCACAGATACTTACTCAGAGTATTTGTCATAGAAGGGGGAACGCAGAAGGTAGTAGAACAACAGAATAGCTCTCCTCCTCATCTCGGCCCTCTCCCATCGATTCTGAAACTTGATGTCGCTGAGCACAGCAAAGCTAGAGGAAACAGGACAAACAGCTGAAATGACGTCACTCCCTTCTATCACGCTTCAGTGCCTCACAGCTCACACTACGAGCTAATGCTTCACGCTGGGAACTTGTTCTCAAGAAGATTTTACCTCAGGTAAATATTTCCATGCACCAAGTAGCTTGTGATCTCCAGACTGCCTCTGAGTACTTACTCAAATAACTGGAAACTTAGACATTTGAGAGAGCTTTCGAAAGCTTATTTTTTCCATATCAAAATAGTAACAATGAATAAATAATTGCAGGTTTTTTTTGCACTCCTCCCTGTGCTGTAAATTTAGTTATAAAACAAATGAAAAGCTCATTTTTATAAATGAAAACTGTATAATTACATTAATGAATGTATATAATACCGGTCCTTGCTGTGGCTGTATATCATAAAAAAGACAGACGTAGCCACCGTGGGTGTTACCCATATATATTTTTTTGTTTGTTTGTTTTTTCCCTTGAGAAGCGGCCATGTTTCAACCATGTTAGCCGACTCCACCCAATATGTTAACTTCTGGCTTCAAAAAACCAGCATGCTGGTTGCTGAAGCGCTAACAGGGAAGCGGTCTGCTGTTGTCTTGTATGCTGTTTAAACTGAAGCTTGTACAGATTTAAATAGGAAGAATGGATGCTACACCTGCTGCCAAAGGGGTTTCTACAAAGTACTAAATTGATGGTCTGAGTACATTCGTAGGTTCTGATCTGCAATAAATTTTCAAAACTTATTAAAAAAAAAAAAATTTTCACTTTGTTTTTATGGTTTATTGAATGTAGAGTGATGGAAGGGGAGTATCTTGATCTCCAGGTAAAGTCAAAACAGCAGCCGTGAATAAATCTAAACCTCACTTCAAGACAAATACATGATATAATATACTTCTAAAAACCATCTTTACAGCTTTGCCTCTCGAACTAATCTTATTGTTTAATACCATTATAGTAATAGTAGTATAGTTGTAATATTTCTGACAAATAATCAGACATTTTTCTTCCAGGGAAAGATCCAACATAATAATTAATAACTTCATATTTGATCATTAACTAGCTGGCAGGAGAACTGCAAAGGAGGAGCCTGTTTACCTGGATAGTTCAAGGACTCCAGAGATGAGCCATGGCTTCCAGGACTGTTTTCCAAAGAGTCCAAGGCAGAGTACTGCAGTCGGAAGGACTGATTTAAGGAAAACTATAATAACTTCCCACAGGAAGACAAAGTGCAGCAAAATGTGGCCATTTTTAAATGTGTATTTGTATGAGACTGGTCAGAAAATCAAGCCTTTAATTGTTCCCAGGATTAACTTGTGGTTTTGGATGGAGGCAGATTGTGATGTAAACATACTAAAAGGAGTACTTCAGATTGATTCTCACTCCTTATAAAAAGCACACACTCTTCCTCACATAGCAACACAACTTTAGCTTACAACAGTTTGCCATCTAGAGGTCGAGGTGACGTTAATGCAGCACCAAATCTGTTTTTTTATCATCTCAAAAATATTGTTAAAGCACTGCAATTTGTGACAAAATATCTGGTCTTTCCCTCAAAGAAGTACTTAGTCCACCTTTAAACTCTACACAGAACATAACCTGAGTGTTACCAGTGGTTTGTTTGCATCTTGAGGTAAACCCTTTGTAGATGTTGTTCTTCACTTGCCTCAATTTAGGAACATTCAAAAAAATTCCTATTATTCCTAAACAGTTATAGCAGCACAGAGAAAGGGAAGGTTAGGATACAGTGTACCAGGGGCCGTCCGATGTACACAGACTCAGC
>VUQS01014213.1:3386-15050 GCA_015108495.1 Heterochromis multidens
AAAGGAATTTTAATAAAAAAAAAAAAAAAAGAGTGATTTTTACTGACATTTGACTCATTTTAAATATAATGAAAACTAGAAAGTTCTCATTTGACTATGGTTGTTCCCTCTCCTGAGTATTACCAGGAAATTCAAGGCTCATTTTCCCTAAACTGTCTGCTTACCAGGAACACTATAGCAGCGTACATGTTGAGATATTTTAGGTAGAAGCAGAACAAGCAGAGGCCTCGTCCAAAGGGCCAGGTGTGTGTGAAGTAATAATAGATCCTGAGGGGCAGAGAGAGGATGTGGGCCAGGTCTGCAATGGCCAGGTTTATCATAAAGATCACTGCCTTGGTCTTCTTACTGTTAAACAACATACAAAGGGAGTTAGTCAAAATGTATTTGATATTCTTTAAATGTATGAACTTGTATGAGTGTACCTGATGTATCTGCAGAGGACCCAGAGAGCAGTGGTGTTCAGAAGCAGCCCGGGGATGAAGAGGAACAGGTAGAAGTAGGTGTACATCCCATCCATGCTCTGATTCCAGACTGTTTCATTGTAGTCACATTTGGTCAGTGGCTTTCCCCCCATTTCAGACATGTTGGCAATCATTTTTTTCCCTCTCACAGAGACAGTGATGGCATAACCCAGCACACCTTCCCTTTGATCATAATTTTTTACTCGGGCACCCACAACAGCTGAAAGAGAGAGGCAGAGAGGAACTCATGAAACATCCAGTGCACATGTGCATTTGTAGCGACAGCGGTTTATCTTTATTTTGATAAGTCACACTTATTAAAGACCTCTTAGGCTGCATATGGCAAGAAAAAAACGGAATAATGATTTGTGTTTCCCATTTTGTTGGTGTGAAAGTTGAAACTAAAAGTTTGTTTTGAAAACTGGAATCAACTTTCATTTTCATGTTTGGCAGGTGTTTAGCCTCCTGCAGTATGACACTTGCTTTGTCTTTTTACCTCCAGTTTACCACAAAACATGCTCCAAAAGAACCATTAAGAACAAGTGTAGAAAGAGTGGATGATTGTAAAGTAATGCAAAGCCATAAGTGATAACTCCTTAAGTCTATATGGAAAAAAATATCAGGTATATACATGAGATTATGCAATCGTTGAGTAGTCAGTGTTAACAACTCATTACAGGGGTATTTGAGAATTCAGTTTATTCACTTTCATTCACTGCTGTGGCTCCTGACGATGCTGTTGTAAGCTTGAAAAAACAAATTCTGATGATGTCATTAAGCACTACAGGAAAAGCACTTCAGAGTCTGACTTGTGCTTTAGCTGCTTTAGACTCTGAACATTGCTGTGCATCTGCAAGCCACTTTGCAACCCACCTCAGCTATTCCTGTCATGCTGTATCATTAACACGTGCTCTGTCCTGTATGAGGTCTGGCTGCTGCTCTTTTCACCTCCATGTATGCACATGGAAAGGCAGGGAGGTGCTCCCTCCCAGATCAGAACATACCACCAAATATAAATTACTGCAAATGGAAATATCAATCTTCACTACAGTGGTCCTAACTGATTTAAAAGTCAGGATACCTCTGCCTTTCTTTTTTTTTGACTTGTTATTGTTTAATGTGAATTTACTAAATTTATGGGAATTTGGGAACAAATAGATTTTGAAGCAGATGTAGCTCTTCTCTGGCAGATAAGTGCCATAAAAGTCCACTGGGCTGGTAAGCTGCAGACCAAGATAAAAACAAGGTGTCATAAAACAGCAGCCAACAAAACACAGAAAATGTTTGTACTAATGGCATATAGCTAAATAAAAAAAAACAAATATTAGCAAATCCATTATCTGAAGTAATTCCCCAAGTATTACAGGAAATATCTGACCAAAAATAAATAAATAATAACTACTAGCAATCAGCATGCGAGCTAATACGACACAAAATTGATTCAGTTAAATTTTCCCCCATTCTTTTATAATAGTTCATTTCTTAAGGAATGTGTTTTTATACGAGAAAGGCAAGAAAAAGCTCTTAGAAAGGAAAATAAATCAAATACTACTTAGGACCACAGCAGGAAATGTACAGAAGAAAGATAGAGCACTGACTTGCCTTATCACTGGAGCATCATCCTTCCTCTGCCATCAATATAAGTCCACACCCTTTCCTATACCGGCCCCACGAGGGGAACAGAGTAATAGTGGCAGTTTGTTTTTAACTGCTTTACCAGAATTGTGACCGGTTTTGACTCTTTATCCTAACGGCCACTGAGGCTCTCAGTTCACCACAGCTAGACAACAGACTCCCTAATGATACCTGTACAGTAAAGAGTTGCATAATTCTGCCTCAAGACTAGAGTTTAAGGAAGTTACGGCACGGTTAAGATGTAAGGAGAAATCATCTTCATGCGACACCGCGAAACACGTGTAAAGAGCTTCTTAAATGTCTTAAACATCCCAAGATAAGATATCTCAAGTCGATTTAATTAAATATTGGTACAGTGATACAATTTAGCCTTCATCAAAACAAAAACAAATAACCAAAAACTGTGGTTTTTTTCACAGTTGAACACAGATTTAACTTCATTCCGTCTTTTAACATAAATGCTTTCATATGCACACACACACACATATATATACATGTGTGTATATATGTATATATATATATATATATATATAAATTTTAGACTCAATGCAAAGTGAAAGTACTAATAACAATCTGTTAACATCAGCAAAATTTAAAGCATGACTCTGACCGCAGGGCATGGCAGCATGACGCCCTCACAGACATGTTTACATAAACAAACACTGTATCATTACCTTGTTTTCCATGTCTTCTCTCTAAATCACAAGTGTGGGCAGAGGATAGAGGTCAGAGGCAGGAGTGACCGCATGCAGCATCTCGCACCTTCACAAAGTCCTCGAGCTGTACAGTAGTAAACGGAGTCAGCAGGTGTCAAAAGAAGAATCTTCCACCGTGTGAATGTGAAGTCAGCATTAAACTACTGGTGATGTGGTACGAGTATGTTTGCTGGAGGTGGCGGGATCTAGTGTGGGTTGTTCTCTGACTCAACTGGCTACCAGTTTTGAGGGGAAGGGGAAGCTCTGCCCTATTGCGTGAGTGTTTTTCTACCGTTTGCTACGACGTCACAAGTGCTTAGCAACTGAGACAAAAACTAAGACAAGCATCATTGAACACACATGCGGTTAAACCAAATGACAGCAGGAAAAGAAGTTAAGCTAAAAGAGCACAGGCAGATGCAAAGACACATGCTTGTTTTTCTTACCTCAAAAATGTTTGAAGATTTTTAAAGAAGATGATCAGGTCAGCATACACAGCAGATCCTGAGGAAATCAGCTTTTTTTTTTTTTTCCTTGTGGTTTTCATGCAGTCTATATTTATATATCTACGCTGCGACACTGACAGTGTAAAAGCTATCTGAGTTCATGCCCCGCAATGATTGCACTCATGTGCTTCCCCAATCAGATTCCTTACTTCCGTTTTTAAATCATAGTATTTATTTAACAAAATGTAGGTACTGGGCTCCTACTCCTCTAAAAGCTTAAAAAGCTGCATTTGAGTGTCTCCTGACACAAAGCAGTGGCTTTTGTGCTTTTGCCTTGTGGTTATGGTTTTAGTTCACGAGTCACCTAGAAAAAAAAAGGAAAGCCTTCACGTGCTGTAGAAACGCTAAATCACACTTCAGTTTTACGAAAGAAGCTCTCCATCCTGTTACTTTCACAGTGTGAAGCCACACCCAGAGAAAATGGCTTAATAATGTTTCCCATAATGGCCCCATCATTCACACAACCAGGCACTGTTTTTCTCTCTGTGCATACCAATGCAGCAGGTATACTCTGTTACATTGCCAACAAAGGCAATGGAAAGCAAATGCTGCATTGCTTAGCAAAAGAATGAAATAAAAACTTTTACTAACTTTGAGTATAATAATAACATTGAGAATAATGCCCCAGACAGGGGTATTAGTGTGCTTCTCCAGCAGGGGGCTGTATTATGCAAAGAGAAACTATGAGCCTGCTGCTCATCAGCACTATACAGTTGATCCTATAATGACTAAAAAAGAGGTGGTGCTTAAAGCACAGGGGCTACTTGTTGAGCTGCTGAAACTAGCAAGGTGGGAAGATGCTGAGCTGAACATCTTTCTGGTTTCTCTACACTACATTGTTTACTTTCTGGACTGTTTATAATTCCATTCAATAAGGTTTGAAGATTAAATAAAGCCCTCCAAACTATCAGGCAATCCAAATCAAACTTATTGCTTGGCTGATAACAAGAAAGATCCTAGTCTATTCAGTTAATTCAGTATCTATTTGTATTTTGATTCCTGCCTCACAACTGACCTCAACTCGTGTCTCATGTAGAGCAGTTAAATGAAAGTTGATGGTGCAAAACAGCTAGTAAGCAACAGCAGGTTCCTCCACCTTTGCATGCCAAAATTGACCAAAGTTGAACTTGATTCAGAAGATTCATCACAGAATCAGCTGCAAAATCGATTTATTTTGCCATTGTAAATGCCGCTATGACCCGGTCTTACATCCTCTTGGGACTTTATGATAAAAGGTGGAACGCTGATTGCAAATTCTGCACATTTCTGATAAAATGGTCCACCAAATGGCATTTTATACATGCAAATTCAGCAATACTCAAACTCTGAAATCTGCTGACACATGAGTGTTTTGTGCTCCATGTGGTTTAAGTCCATGATTTTGGGTAAACAGCTAAAGGCGTTCATCTGTACTTTGGAGTGTTTGCACATTGCTGTGTGTAAGAGACTTTGAGCAGATCTGCAGTCTAAGGCCAGATTAAGACAGAGAGACCTCATTCAGAAGCAAACAATGGACCATTGCTCCAGTCATAATAAGCATTTGGCCTGTGACACAGCACACAGGCCAAGGTCCTCAACTAAATCAGAGCTGCCCTCTGCACTGAGGACAAGCTCACACTGGTTGCTTGGTGAAAACCAAGAAGCTAGAGTAGAAAAACTCCCCCACAAGTTCAAATGTACAGGCACGCTGACAAAGAGCAGCTCAGAGCAGGTTTGACCATGAGGCCGGAGCAAAGAAATAATAAATGCAATTCAAAAACAGACATTTACTGGCCTCAGTCTTCAACATGAGATACATTTGACTCAGCAGGTCAACACAATGCTGTTACACAGTAGTAATACTAGTAACACACCACAATGATATAATTCACTGTGAAAGCTTGAGCTTTATAACAATAATACTTAAGGAATTGTTGTGTTACACAAGTACTAAACAGCATGTGGATGGACATCTTCTTATCCAGAATCCAGTGCAAGTGTGTGTGTGTCTTAATTCTGAGTGATGGTGTGTCGGAGTCTCTTTTATACCCACTATGTGTCGCTGGATTATTGCAATAGTCCCGGTGTAGTTGGGTCTCTGGTCCCTGTAGTGATCTCTCATAAAAACCACAGATACATTCCTCTGTTCTCCAGTGCTGGGTTAATCCACAAAGCTCAGGCCATACCTCAGGACTTACCTCAGGACTTAACTAATCGGGTGAGCTATGTGTTTGCCACTTCCAGGACCGAATGAATGATTGTTATATTTGTCAAATTCAGGGTTACGGTCAAACCCATCCTGTCCTTCTTCACCTTCTTTCTTGAGTCACAATTGGCTTTCAGTGATCTTCGTCTCTTTTCCATTGCTGGTCAGAGTGTGGGTGTCACTCGGGACAGTATTTGCTGTGTCCTGGGTCTCAGTGTCACTGCGGGGCATACTCTCAGGCCGAGAACCGGACCCTTTGCCTCCCATGGTCAGGCTCTTCTGGAAGCTCTCTGAGGTGAAGTAGTACACAACAGGATCTAGGCAGCAGTTGAGACTGGCCAGGCACAGAGTGATGGGGTAAAGTGTTCGGACAAAGCGCTCCACAGTGCAGTTAGCCAGAGCCTGGGTTCGCACCAAGGCATACAGGAAGAGGATAGAGTTATAAGGGACAAAGCAAATGATGAAGATGCCAAGATGGACAACAATCATCCGCAGGACGCGTTTCTTACTGTCACAGCCATGACCAACAGTTGCTGGGCGACGCAGCGTCCGCAGAACCAGTGAGGAACATATTAAATTGGCCAGGAGCGGGAGGAGGAAACCAACAATCTGGAAAAATAATAAAAACATCATAAAAATTACACCTTAATTCTATATCTTGGTTATAGTAATAAAGAAAAAGAAGTGGTTTGTATGTTAATGTGTGAGTATCAGAGCCTTTTGCTTCACCTCGATGAAGATGGTGATTTTAGACAGGTAGGTCTTCCAGGTTTTCTTGGAAAAGCCCTCGAAGCATGTGGTGGCTTTGTGTTTGCTGTTGATGGTGGAGAAAAAGGTCACTGATATGCCTCCTCCCACGATGGTCAGCCACACAGCGGCACACATCAGCGCCGCATTCCTCCGTGTGCGGATGGCGCGTGAACGGAAAGGATAGACTATTGCCAGGAAGCGGTCTACACTGATGCAGGTAAGGAAGAGCATGCTGCCATAGATGTTGGTGATGAAGGCTGTTCCTGAAACCTTACACAATCCATCTCCAAAGGGCCAGTTGCGGTTCACATTGTAGAAGACTTTGAATGGCAGCGTAAAAACAAACACTAAATCAGATAACGCTAAGTTAGTCATAAACATTGTGGTCTCGTTCTGCATCTTCATACGGAAACAGAATACAAAGAGGGCGGCACAGTTGGTTATCAGACCCGAGACAAAGACCACACTGTAAACTGCAGAGTACAAGTTGTACTTGAAGGAGTCATCAATCCCACAGTCCACCATTCCGGTCTCGTTGATCACCAGGCTAGCCATGGTGAGAGCCCAGCCACAGAGGGGTTCTCCACAAAAAAAAAGGAAAAAAAAGGGTGCACAAAAGCTGTCAGGAAACGGACTGTTTTAGAGCGGATATCTGGGGATCGAAGCTGTCAGCAGGGGATCCACCAGTCAAGCCCCCTCCAAGTCATCGTGGATCCTCAGACACACAGATGGAGGCAGAGACAGTCAGGATGCACGGCTGCAGCGTTGCTCAGTCCTCCTGTGGAGAAAAAAGGAAAAAGCACTTAATCACTTCCTCATTATAAAACCAGTCTAGTTCTCCATAAAATGTAGTACAAATGGAACATATGGAGCATGTTTTAACAGTTTTAATTTTAGGAATGCGGGTGGTAAAAATGTATTCTGTGTTCCGACAAATAATCAGCATAGATTATCCATCCAAAACCATTTACCATCAACTAATGTTCCTTTTATCATCATCATAATATAACCAGCACAACTTGCAGAACCTACACGAGTATATTCACAAGTGGCGATAATGAACTGTCTTTCATCCTTGAGAATAATACTGCGTAGGTAAACAAAGCAAGAACGAAAAATCAAACCTCAGATGTTTGAAAAGCAACTTCAGTGCACTGATATTGTTTTATGTAAGTATTCATACAGCTCTAACATTTGGGCATGTTTGTCTATCACAATCAGTTCTGGGATACTAATATACAGCAAGACCCTTATCCATGATACATGACAAAAAGGAAAAAAAAATACCCCTGAAAAGACAGAAAAGAGGATTTCTGGGTGATTTTTTTTACACCACCAAAGAGAATCTTAAAATATTTGTCATATATGTATATGTACTTCAGACAATTTAAAATTAGTGTTGTCACTGAAGTTGTTTGTGTTGTTCTAATCTTTAAAAAAAAAAGTCATAATTTTTTTAAGTTTTGAGTATTTTCCTGGGTATCAAGTTTGAAATTCTAGTATATATTTTGAAAATCTCTCTATATAATCTCTATATACAATATATGATATATATGAGATTAAAAGGAACATTAGTTGCTGGTAAATGTAAATTTTTTAAGATTCTCTTAGGTAGTGCGAAAAAACTAAAAAGACAACAATTTTTGTAAGTTGTCTGAGGTAGTTTGAGGTACTTTTGGTGACTTGGAATCATATTTTTGTTGCTGATCAAACAAAGTTGGTAAGGTAGGCTGTGAATGTTTCTATAATGGGTCAATTCAGTTAATGAATGTGATCCATAGGTAGATAGGTCCTCAAATAATTTTCTATATAAATCACAAAATTGTGTTATACCATCAAAAAGCGCAGATATACAGACTGGGGCCATTTACACCCATAAAAACAGGATTTTTAAATGAATAACCATGCTACATTCCATGTTATCTTTTGAGTCAAAGGCAACATGGAAAAAAAACCGAAGGTGTAGAAACTCTGTTATAACTGTGACACATCATGTCAATACACCAGCGTATCAATACCATATAATAAGAGGAAGCGAAACAATATATTACTGTATCATAATGTTGTCTGCGTGTCGGCTTTAATAGTGCCATGCACCACTCCGGCTGCCCTCAGGACTGTGAGAAGCAATGCTGCTAGAGACAGAAATATGTACTGTAGTTCAGTTCCATTTACATCCATCCGTGAACCAGAGTTACAGAGCTCAATGTGAAATGAATCTATGGCTGATCTCCAGCTGGAAGAAGTAAATAACTCAGCATGCTGGCTTGGTGGAAAAAGCAGCTGAGAGCGGCTCCCATCATAACAGAGCACTGCTGTACACAGAAACACAATAGTTTTGTCAAACATTAACAATTACACTGATCTGATATTGTTTAAGACAATGTGTTTTCAAGTTGTTTACTCAAAGCTAAATTTGAATGTGTGAGGTGATGTCATCAGACAGTTTTTTTTTTTTTTTAAATCCAGCGCTAAAAACAGAAGGTTTTGCATTTTAAAGATGACCCCTGAATCACAGGATCCAGCATTTTTGGAGCTTCACCTATAACTCTAACTCATATGATCACGACCTCTCTTCATGCCTCTCTTGAACCCATGCTATAGCACCCAATTAAATAACCTGAACAGATCTAATTTTGCATTACGCAATAAAGCTTAAACCGGCAGTGAGGTGGTCAAGATTCATGCTGCCTGTTCCAACACACACTCTAACACACGCACAAAGGCGATGCAGTAGTCCATCAGCACTATCCTGTGCCAGCTGCAGTGTGTGACATCTTTACTGTGTTTTCACACGCCTCCCAAAATGCCTCCACCAGCCATTACAATACCCCCACTGTACCCATCTGCACCAGACACACACTTACATATGCACAAAGCTCCACATGTGAAAGGCAGGCAGACACTTTAAATGTGCCAGTCCTCTCTCTCTCTCACACACAAACACACTAACAGTATAGTTTTCTGTGTACCGTGGCTCAGGCCCAGGACCCCTGACAGTCTCCCGGCTTCACAGTCAGCTGTTGTTGCCTTTAAAGGCAGCAGAGCCTATAGAACCAGGAATCTGGCAGCTGAACAGTTTGTTTAAAAGTCAGAAGAACTTCCAGCATTTGAGCATGTTGTGGATTGCCAGTGGTCCAGCTGAGGGATTTCAGCCTCGAGTGTGTGACTTCACGTACAGGTCGTGGACAGCTGCACAGTTACAGGGTCTCCCCCCGCAGCAGTGACAGAAACAGGCCTCTGGAGACCCGCTGATATGGACAGATCGAGTTCAGAGCTCAACACACATCCAGCTGTTCCTTTCTCTCACATGCTAAGAAGAAGGAAAGCTGACAGGGTTGAAGGTGGAGGATGAGGAGGCGCGCAGTGTTGTGTTAAAAAGGAGCATCTTCACTACTTTCGCCTCATAGCGTTACTGTTAAGGAAGGTCACACCCCAGCAACACCTCAAATACATGCATATTAAGTCCTCTGAGTGTTACTTCAAATTAGAGCAGAAACAGTCAATTAAGCAAATATTAGAACATTTCTGATTATTAGTTTAGATCATTTAGATTCTTAAATGTGAATATTTGCTGGTTTTCTTCTTCTCTGATCCCAATTTGAGTATTTAACAGGAGACCTGGGAAAATGTAATTGACTTTTTTTTTTTTTTTTACTATTTTGTGTCAATGTATAGACCAAATTATTAATCAAATAAGAAAAAGAAAAGAAAAGAAAATAAAGAAAACTGAAGGAACAAATAGGGTGCTGGGTGTAGTGTAATTTAAACAGGCTGTTTTAATCTGTGGATATGTTACATACAGACCAAATACACAAAAATCTAGTAATACATTTCTACGAATGCTATCCATACTCCAAAAATTCGTAGTAACTTATAGCATTATTGAAATGGAATTTACTTGGAATTCACCCACAACAAATCCAGCAGCTTTTAGATGTACTTTGTTAGAGCTGTTAGACCAGCTGCCAGTGATTTTGTGATTTTAGAAGTAGAAGCTAAAAACTTTTAACCAACTTTTCTCTAAGGTGGAAAGCAGCCAGACAAAAGTTTTTTTTCCTCCACTACAGACAAAACATGTTATCGTCAGCTATAAAGGAAAAATATTATTGTCTAAAGACAAAGCAGAGCAAACTTACTGACAGCTGAATGGATGGTGACAGCTCACCTCCCGGTCACTGATGTTTGTCGGTCTGGCAGCAGTGCAATGGCGCAGCTGTCAAAAGGGGGCGAAAAAAAACCCTCCAGACTTTTTTTTCCCAGCTCAAATGTTTTGCTGCTGCTCCGACTACAAACTACCTTCCTCAGAGTCTCTCACGAGTCAAACTGTAACCAAGCAGCGCCAGTGACTCGTTTTTAAGCGAGGAGCAAATCCTGTGGATCTTGAGTCCTCCAATTAATCCTGACGACTCACTCCGTCCATCCGCTAGAAATGGGACCGCATCACAACCCACCGCCCCTGCTGTTCGTGTGCGGAGAGCTGCTTGCACAGTGACAGGAAGCCAGACAATAGCACCTCGGCTAGGCAGTGAGGAGAGGAGAGGAGAGGAGAGGAGGGGAGGGAGAGGGTGAATAGAGATTTATGGAGAAGAAGGAAAGGACAGGGAGAGAGGTCCACGCAGAGCGATCTATCTATACAAAATTTTTCTTTATATGTTGCTGAAAAATGAGAAACAGGTGCAGATTTATTGAAAAATGTGCACACATACATGGAAATACAGTATATAAGGCAAAAACAGAGTTTGTACAATTATAAAAAGCTTGAAAGTCAATATTTGGTATGAGCACCTTTGTTCTTCAACACAGCCTTCAACAATGTCCTTCCAGGCTTCTTGAAGGACATTCTAAGCTCTTCTTTGGATGTTGGCTGATTTTTGTTCTGTTCTCTGTCAAGATGATCCCACACTGCTTCAATAATGTTGACATCTGTTTGTTTGGCTCTGGGGAGGCCTTCCATGACTGATGGTGTTCAGTTTCAGCCCAAACCATGACAGAGCCTCCACCATGTTTTACAGATGGCTGTAGACACTCACTGTTGTACCTCTCCTGATCTCCTCTGTATACACTACCAGTCAAAAGTTTGGACACACCTTCCCATTCAATGTTTTTTCTTTATTTTCATGACTATTTACATTGTAGATTCTCACTGAAGGCATCAAAACTATGAATGAACACATTTGGAATTATGTAGTAAACAAAAACGTGTGAAATAACCCAAAACATGTTTTCTATCTTAGATTCTTCAAAATAGCCACCCTTTGCTTTGATCACTGCTTTGCACACTCTTGGCCTTCTCTCAATGAGCTTCATGAGGTAGTCACCTGAAATGGTTGTCGCTGCACAGGTGTGCCTTGTTAGGGTTCATTTGTGGAATTTCTTGCCTTCTTAATGGGGTTGGGACCATCAGTTGTGTTGTGCAGAAGTCAGGTTGG